>JAODAL010014966.1:0-85526 GCA_025379985.1 Phyllomedusa bahiana
GAGGCCAGAGTTTACCCCTACATTCAGGTGAAGGTCAAACCCCACAGAAGGTAGGAACCAATCTGTACTAAAGTGGAAGGGTCTCCTAAGTGGCCGATAAGACAGGAGCAATATTCCCACAAGAATTGTACAGAACAATGTGTTGTGGCCACATGGAAGGATCTATCCTGAAGTAGAAGTTGCTCATTCCCTTTATTCAGTAATGTCACAGCTTTTACACATCTCATTACTATGGTTTCTCCTCTTCAGATGGTTTCATCCCGGGTGCCCAAAACTGCCCTTCATATTCTAGATGAGGCTGCACTAATGTCTTGAAAAGCAGAAAGATTATGTCCATAACTGGTGAGTCCCTGACAGCATTCTGTAGCCTTAGAGGCAGCTGACTGGCATTGTGTGCTGTTATTTAGTGGATTTACATTGCAGAACTTTACATTCATCCACATTGAATCTTCATTGCCAAGTGCAAGTCCAACCAGGAGGAAGGTTACACAATCTTTTATGGAACCAGAAACCATTTGTAGCCGCTCCCAACAATACCAAGATGAGATACGGCGTATACTCCACTGCTGCTGGAGGAGATTTGGAGAAGCTTCATTACATCAATCTATAGAGGATTTCCAGGAATCTCAGCTTCATCTACCTGATCATCCAGTGGGAGGTTCTGCTCTTCCTCTGGACCATCGCAGGAATATTGAGGACTGGGACATCTCTCTGGGGGATTTCTCCTACTGGATCCATCTATAGGACATAAACACAGGGACTGAATCTATTGTTTCTATGTGATGATCAGATGATGGGGATCTAGGTGACCCTCACACCTGGTCTCCTCTATAATCAGGGAGGTCTCCTCTTACCCAGTGATGTGAGGGGCGGCTGATCCTCCATCATGACGTCCTTGTACAGATCCTTGTGTCCCTCTAAATACTCCCACTCCTCCATGGAAAAATAGACCGCGACCTCCTGACACCTTATAGGAACCTGACACAGACAATGATACAATTCTCCTCCAGACACTTCATCCCTTGAGGTTATAATGTCCCAGCATTCCCAGCAGCGCTCACCTCTCCAGTCAGCAGCTCAGTCATCCTGCTGCTCAGCTCTAGGATCTTCTGTATCAGTGAATGAGGTGGAGGCTCGGGGCTCTGGGTGCTGCTCCGTCCTCCTGACACACAGGGGACCACACACTCACCAGACGACTTCTTCACTATTGTGTAATCCTGTGTATGGGGAGACCCCGATCACTACATAGATTCTAAGGAGCCTTCACCTTCCAGTCATTTCCTGTCTTATTAATAGAGATAGGAGTGATGTCAAGTGAGATGCTCACCTCTCCGGTGATCACGTGGATTATCTCCAGGGTGAGCTCTAATATCCTGGCCGCCATCTGGCTTCTATCCTTGTCCATCCTTGCTTGGTCACTGGTATAGAGAGCCATGGTTTTTGAAAGAAAACTCTACCTGTGAATCTTGAACTTGGTAAACAAGGATAATGAGTTAAATCACGTGTAAGAACATCCTATGTGAAGCCTAGGGCCCACCAAAGGAGTTGATTTTTAGGGGCCACTGTGCGTCCCTGCCTCTCGCTCCTGTTTGATGTCCCACCCAGTCTCGCTTCGACTTATACACACGGGTGTGATGACTTACTCACACCAACCTGTAATCAAGGTGGGGCGCTGGGGCTTCTGAGCCCCCCCTCACCTAATTGCAGAATTACACTGGCTATTAAACCTAAAAGGTCTAAAGATATACTTCACTTCCTCCCCCATATGATAACATATACTGTATATATATTTATTTATTTATTTATGAAACAAAAAGTACTAAGTATAAGACCACTAAACAATGGTCATAAAGTTCTCCACAAAACCAGCATCCCAGGGCTGTTACCAAAAATTCCACTAAGACCATATACCACCACACCATGACCACATGCTGACTGAATAATACCTCTACACGCTGACTGAATAATACCACAACACCATGACCACATATCACCACCACATACTGACTGAATAATACCACAACACCATGACCAGATATCACCACCACATAGTAACTGAATAATACATCCACACCATGACCACATATTGTCATCACATAGTGACTGAACAATACTCAATACCATTACTGAATCTAAACCATTGCACTACAACCAATATTACCGCCATAAATTGATCATACCAGTTGTAGGCATGCGCTCTGTTCAAATATAAGTGATTACAGTAAATTTACATGCAGGGACTTACCGGAGACGTCTTGTTTGAGGAGTCGCTCTCTTCTTTGACGAGTTATTTTCTCTTTCCCTTTTCATCTCCATCTGGGCCAGAGATTCCAGAACAACATGACCCGTCCCTGCAGAATTTAAGACACAGACGTCTTAGATTCTTCACTTTTCTAGCACTTTCCTACCATTTCCCATCTCCATACAAAGTCACCATCCATAGTGCCCCCAATGGCACTAATGACCCCTCCGTGCCCCAAACAATAAAAGTGCTCCTGTTTGTGTACCAAATTTTCATCTTCTTTTTTGTCACCATATAGTAGGTAAGTAAACCCCCAATAGAGTAGATAGGTATAACCCACAAAACTAAGCAGACAGATAAGTAAACCCCCCTCTAAGTAGGTATATAGGCCCCTGGTAGATAGATATAAAGACCTCCTGTAAGTAAGTATAAAAGCCCCCTTAAGGTATATTCTCTGTAGGTAGGTAGATATATAGAACACCGTTTGTAGGTAGACTCGCTGTAGGTATTTACAGTCCCCTGTAAATATATCTGCTCTCTGACAGTATGCAAACAGAGTAAAGGGTATGCTCACCTGCACGATAAATGCTCCTTGTGGGGATAGAGCCAGGCACCACCACCGCCTCATGGTTCCACAGTAGATGCAAGAAAGTCCAGGTGCCGCTACAATATCCACCACTCCATAATGTTAAAACTTAAATGTTTTTATTAAATGCAAAAATTAAAAAACATGCAAAAATACGTAGAACATCCATGCATGGAAGAGCAAAAAATGAAACGTGCGTTGATGGAGACTGACGCGTTTCGAAGCTGAGGCTTCTTAATCTTAGCTGACATGACAGTTGATGTATGTTCATTTAAATATAAAACTGATTAAACCACATGTTGCGGGTCCACCAATAGGAGCCACAACCAATGTGAATAGAAAATAGAAGTAGGCAACACAATAAACAGACTAATCACACTAGCAATACTGTAACTTTTAGTACCACCTATAGTACTCAATTCAAGCAAATTGTATCTATTGTGAAAAAGCTCATGTCAGTACTACGAGTCCCAGAAGAATTGCAACGTATATTAGATACAAAGATTTGTCTCGAGAAGAGCCCCAACTTTGGGGTCCTTGCTCTCTCCGAGTCTGTTTGTTTCTACCCCGACCCCACAATGTTCTTGGTTAAACAATGCAGGTTTTTTCAGATCGGTCATAGAATGCCACTGCATGCCGCTTTTGCCGCAATTCAGACCAGTTTACTTCTAACTCAACAGGAAAAAATTACCGCATAAAAATATTTATAAATTGCAACAGCAAATTTGTAATTTTTTTAGTAAGCTGCACACAATGCAGAGTACAGTATGTAGGGTGCACTTCTTGCCCACTCAAGGTTCGCATTAGGCGACATCTTTCAGATTCTCGCAAAATGAACACCTTTAATGGCATTTCCATGGTCTCTAAGCATTTTTTGGAGAACCATGGAGGGGATGTCAGTAGTTTCTCTTTCCTGGGTATTGAGAAAGTGACACACTCTCCAAGGGGTGGGGATTTACTCCGCAAACTCCTCAGTCGGGAATCCCGCTGGATATTTAATTTAGATATCAGACTCCCAAAAGGGTTAAATATCAGACAAGACATTATGTATTATTATTAGTTTCTTCTCCACTATTTTTAGATGTATTACCGTGTGTTTCTTGTATTGTATTTTCTATTCACATTGGTTGTGGCTCCTATTGGTGGATCCGCAACATGTGTTTTAATCAGTTTTATATTTAAATGAACATACGTCATCTGTCATGTCAGCTACGATTAAGAAGCCTCGGCTTCGAAACGCGTCAGTCTCCATCAACGCATGTTTAATTTTTTGCTCTTCCATGCATGGGTGTTCTAAGTATTTTTGCATGTTTTTTAATTTTTGCATTTAATAAAAACATTTAAGTTTTAACATTATGGAGTGGTGGATATTGTAGCGGCACCTGGACTTTCTTATATCTGCTCTCTGAAGTTGCATACATATCCCTTGCAGGAATATAGAAGCCACTGTAGGTTTACAGCCTATTGTAGGTATACATGCCTCTTGTAAAAATATGTTCTCTGTGGATATGTACATGCCACCTGTACTCTGCCCATTTAGGCATATTCATGCCCTCTGTACCTGTATACTGCCCCATTTAGGCATATATATGCCCCCTGTATCTGTATACTGCCCCCATTAGGTATATACATTCCCCCTATACCTGTATACTGCCCGCTATAGGTTTATACATTCTCCCGTACCTGTATACTCCCCCCTGTAGGTTTATACATGCCATGTAGGTGTATACAGCCCCTTGTAGATGTATACATGCCCTCTGTATGTATATAAATCCCTCCTGTGGCCATATACTGCCCTCTGTTATTTAAAAATAAAAGGAAGTGACTCACCTCTCCTCTTTCCCCCACTGAGAAGCTTACAATGGGAGCTTGCGTCCAATGTGGGGGTTTGACATCATTGGTATATCACACCACCTGCGCTGCTTACTAACTCGAGGCCCACTGCCGTGGAGCTTGGGGCCCACAAGGAGACTACTGGCAATCCAGAGAGCCCCGAACTCCACGGCAGCGGACTCCTAGGTCTACACCGCCCAATAGTAAGCAGTGCAGATATACACACCCAGCAATGGAGGCGGCGTGATCGATATGTGTCCAACACTGTCACTAAGGCTCCGTTCATATTGTTATTTCCAGTTTTCTCTTCCAACAAAGGAACAGGACAATGAAAATAATGACAGTCCCGGATCGGTAACATTTCTGACAGCGACGTCGCCCCATGGACCCCATTGACTACAATGACTTTATGCAGAATGAATAGCGCTGTGTGATCATTATCAACAATTTTGACAGACTTTGTGTTGGACGCTCGTTCCAATCCAAGTCCTTGTCAGAAACATTATCGCATCAAATTAGCAATCTGGCCTTTCATAAAACATATAACTTTATTCTATAAATCTTTAAAAGCATACATGTATCCGCTCTCCTCGGCGTTTATGCAATCACGAAAGCATTTATTGTAGGATACTTAAGTTTAGTTGCGGCAGACCGCCGTTCAGCTATTGTGTCCATAGAGCATCGCAGTCTTAATCCCGACAGGGTTTCCTTAGAGGTACGCCAGGAGCCCGGGCTAAGCGCACGTCAAACAGCGACGTTTCGAGACAATGTTGCCTCTTTCTCAAGCATGCGCACATCGATGTAGGCGTTCCTTATAAAGGAATGCAGACTCAACAATAAAAACAACAAACAATAAGAACAATAAAAACAGCACCAACTTACAGAACACCTTAAGGCCAAAATTTCATTAATGCCTTTAGGGGCTAATGAATCCATACAATAGTATCCAATAGGCCTCTCTCTGTAGTTAGCTTTTTTAGCGATCCCTGCAGACTCACAAGTAACCCTTTCCAGTATGCACCATTTCAACTCAGCTAACCCATGTCTCTCACTAGCCCAGCATTGGGCTAGAGAGGTTTCAGCATTTCTGCTGCCATCGTCTTTAGCGCTAGCGTCTTTTCTCATGTATTGACGTATAACTGACCTATGTTCGTTAAGTCGGATTTTATTCTTGTCTAGTAGTCTGCCCTATATATGCTTCCCACAACGGGCATTTTAATCATGTATACTAATTATGGCTATCACACGTGTGGAAGCCCTGGATTTTAAACTGGGGACCCTTTCGTGGGATGTGAAATATGATCAACCCTTAATGATAGAGGAGCAGTTTTGACAGCGTTAACAGCAAAGGTTCCAGACGTGTTGATTTTATAACTTGTCTGGTTTTGTTCTTTTTTGCAATATCAGATTTAATTAATTGTTGACCCAAAGTTTTTCCTTTCCTAAAAATCCATTTTTGGGCTATCTTTAAACAGATGCCCAAATTTAGGATCAGATGTAGTATTTTCCAATTTTTAAGGATTTATCTTTTTATCAAGGTTGAATGGACATCATATGTGCAAACATAGGTGAATAGTTTATCACCTTTCTTAGCTCTGGTTTTAAACAAGTCGCCACGGGGTATACCTGCAACTTCAAGCCCCACAGTTGTGACCTCAGCACTATCGTATCCACGTTCAACGAATTTTCTAACAAGTTTTTTCATATTTACAAGGTATTGTTCATCATTTGAGCAAATTCGTCTTGCCCGTATGAACTGCGATCTACAAATCCCTCTAAAAGTTTGCGGGGCGTGTTGGCTGTTTCTGTGTAGCATATTGTTACAATCTGTTACCTTTGTAAATAGGGTGGTGGTTAGCACGTTCCTAGCATTTTCTTTTTGCACCCATACATCCAAATATGCGATAGCTTCACTATTCTTTGTGATAGAAAATTTAATGAGTGGGTGAACATTATTAATCTCATCGACGAAGTGGTCCAACTCCCGGTCTGATCCAGACCAGAGGAGGAACACGTCGTCGACGTATCTAAGCCAGCATTTAACCCGATGGTACAGGGCGTCCTTTTTAACGAATTCCCTTTCAAAATATTGCATAAAAATGTTGGCATAGCTTGGGGCCACTGGAGACCCCATGGATGTTCCTTGTAATTGTAGAAAAAACGTGTCCCCAAATCTAAAAAAAATTTGGGTGAGGATTTAATCCAACAACTGCATCAAAAATGCAATCTCTCTATTGGATAAATTGGGATCAAGACATAATGCTTCCCTAACTGCCTGGACACCTTCTGCATACAGAATATTTGTAAACAGGGACTTAATATCTAAAGTACATAGATAGGTGACTTCAGTGCAGTCAATATCCCCTAGAGCCCTCAAGAATTGGCCAGTGTCCTGTAAATTACTCTGATCTTTTTTCACAATTTTTTGTAGATAGGAATCTAAATACACTGCCAGAGGCTCCAACATAGACCCGATCCCGGACAAAATCGGCCATCCGGGGGGAGGGGGGGGGACTGTAGAGACTTATGGATCTTGGGGACCATGTATAGGATAGGAACTCTAGGGTTAGATTTAATCAAGAGCTTTTTTGTACGTTCATCTATAATCCCCTGTGTAACGGCATTGGATAGGACCTACTCGATTCTTGCACTAACCTCCTTTCCATACGGTGGAAGGGTAATAACTTTACCCAGCGGGAAAAACAGGCTTTGGTCCAAATTAAGACTGACCCCTCCCTTGTCATAAAGAAAGCTGACAAGGGGGGAGCTTCAGTCATTATGGACACTGATAAGTACCTACAAGAGGTGGTTACTCAGTTTGAGGACCCTCTGGTTTTTAAAAAATTGCAATCAGACCCCACAAAGGAGGTTAGTGCAAGAATCGAGATGGTCCTATCCGATGCCGTTACACAGGGGATTATAGATGAACGTACAAAAAAGCTCTTGATTAAATCTAACCCTAGAGTTCCTATCCTATACATGGTCCCCACGATCCCTAAGTCTCTACAGTCCTCCCCCCCCCCCCTGGACGGCTGATTGTGTCCGGTATTGGGTCTATGTTGGAGCCTTTGGCAGTGTATTTAGATTCCTATCTACAAAAAATTGTGAAAAAAGATCAGAGTAATTTACAGGACACAGGCCAATTCTTGAGGGCTCTAGGGGATATTGACTGCACTGACGTCACCTATCTATGCACTTTAGATATCAAGTCCCTATTTACAAATATTCCGTATGCAGAAGGTGTCCAGGCAGTAAGGGAAGCATTACGTCTCTATCCCAATCTATCTAATAGAGAGATTGCATTTTTGATGCAGTTGTTGGATTTTATCCTGACCCAAATTTTTTTTAGATTTGGGGATACGTTTTTTCTACAATTACAAGGAACATCCATGGGGTCCCAGTGGCCCCAAGCTATGCCAACATTTTTATGCAATATTTTGAAAGGGAATTCGTTAAAAAGAACGCCCTGTACCATCGGGTTAAATGTTGGCTTAGATACGTCGATGACGTGTTCCTCCTCTGGTCTGGATCAGACAGGGAGTTGGACCACTTCATCGATGAGATTAATAATGCTCACCCACTCATCAAATTTTCTATCACAAAGAATAGTGAAGCTATCGCATACTTGGATGTATGGGTGCAAAAAGAAAATGCTAGAAACATGCTAACCACCACCCTATTTACAAAGGTAACAGATTGTAACAACATGTTACACAGAAATAGCCAACACGACCCGCAAATTTTTAGAGGGATTTGTAGACCGCAGTTCATACGGGCAAGACAAATTTGCTCAAGTGACGAACAATACCTTGTAAATATGAAAAAACTTGTTAGAAAATTCGTTGAACGTGGATACGATAGGGCTGAAGTCACAACTGTGGGGCTTGAAGTTGCAGGTATACCCCGTGGCGACTTGTTGAAAACCAGGGCTAAGAAAGGTGATAAACGATTCACCTATGTTTGCACATATGATGTCCATTCAACCTTGATAAAAAGATCCATCCTTAAAAATTGGAAAATATTACAATCTGATCCTAAATTTGGGCATCTGTTTAAAGATAGCCTGAAATGGATTTTTAGGAAAGGAAAAACTTTGGGTCAACAATTAATTAAATCTGATATTGCAAAAAAGAAAAAACCAGACAAGGTTATAAAATCTACACGCTCTGGAACCTTTGCCTGTTTACGCTGTCAAAACTGCTCCTCTATCATTAAGGGTGATCATATTTCACATCCCACGAAAGGGTCCCCAGTTAAAATCCAGGGCTTCCACACGTGTGATAGCCCTAATGTAGTCTACATGATTAAATGCCCGTGTGGGAAGACATATATAGGGCAGACTACTAGACAGATAAAAATCCGACTTAACGAACATAGGTCAGTTATACGTCAATACATGAGAAAAGACGCTAGCGCTAAAGACGATGGCAGCAGACATGGTGAAACCTCTCTAGCCCAATGCTGGGCTAGTGAGAGACATGGGTTAGCTGAGTTGAAATGGTGCATACTGGAAAGGGTTACTTGTGAGTCTGCAGGGATCGCTAAAAAGCTACTACAGAGAGAGGCCTATTGGATACATTGTATGGATTCATTAGCCCCTAAAGGCATTAATGAAAATTTTGGCCTTAAGGTGTTCTTGTAAGTTGGTGCTGTTTTTATTGTTCTTATTGTTGTTTTTATTGTTGAGTCTGTATTCCTTTATAAGGAACGCCCACATCGATGTGCGCATGCTTGAGAAAGAGGCTACATTGTCTCAAAACGTCGCTGTTTGACGTGCGCTTAGCCCGGGCTCCTGGCATACCTCTAAGGAAACCCTCTCGGGATTAAGACTGCGATGGTCTATGGACACAATAGCTGAACGGCGGTCTGCCGCAACTAAACTTAAGTATCCTACAATAAATGCTTTCGTGATTGCATACACGCCGCGGAGAGCGGATACATGTATGCTTTTAAAGATTTATAGAATAAAGTTATATGTTTTATGAAAGGCCGGATTGCTAATTTGATGCATGATACATGATGGGAGTGAGAGTTCCCAAGTCTGTGCCAATAGGATACTAAGTTAACTCAAGTGGCTAGTTCTTGTTTATAAGAAACATTATCGCTTCTTTAACCCTTTCCTGACATTTGACAGAAGTTGACCTCATGGTCGGGTGAGGTTAATGCGAAACGATGTGCAGGCTCAAAAATAGAGTCCGCACGATCACTGTGGGACACGAGTTGTATCTTACAGCTGGTGTCCGGCAGCATCGCCGGGACCAAAGGTTACTCCAGTCGCTGCCGGATAACCCCTCAGATGCCATGGTGAAATCGATGACAACTAAGGGAAAGATAGAATGAGGGAGCTCTCTCTGTCCCCCACAAGGTGCAATGGTCTCCAGGACACCCTGGAAGCCTAACAAAGGCTTGAGTGTTGTCTATGACTCTTATATTATAATGCAGCACTTTTCAATAAATACAAAGACAATCCCACCTGTTTATTTAATTCAGCATACATATACAGAGGTAGCAGAGAACAGCTTGACCGCGATATCACGGCTTTTCATGTTATCTGCTCTTATCTGTAATCAAAGGCCATTGAAAAGCATTGAGAAAGCTGAGATAACACTCTGTACCGCGATATCTGCAATATCTGTTCTGTTTAGTTCTGCTACATCTGTATATTAGATTGCCATATCCTATAGAAACATTTCCAAACAATCTTCTTTAACAGTTAGCTTGTATTTAAAGGGGTTGTCTCGCTACAATGATTGGGTTTTAATTAAAAGATCTTAAAAAAAAAAACAAGCAGCTTTGCAATATATGTTCATTACAAATGTCCTACTGATTTTGAGTTATCCCTGTTAGTAGTAGTATATCAGCTTCTCAAATCTCTATAGCTGCAGACCTGTTGATCTTTATCTCACTGGCTGTCAGTGCTGGTGACTCATCACCTTCAGAATACAGGTCAGAGCACAGAGCTCCTCCCACACAGAATGCTTCTGTAGTGGAGGGAGGGGGAGGGCTCTGGCTTCTGTGTCTGTGCTGCCTGGATTAACCCTGTGTGTGCCTGCTTCCTCCTGTTCTCTACACAGATTGAGGAGAGCAGAGGTGAGGCTGACAGCAGTGACCCTGTGTGTTACTATAATCATGATGTGTCTGTGGAGCTGTGACTATACTAATAGAACAGAACAGGGGGCATGTGAACGCTTCATGCTCTGCTGTACTAGTGACACATCCTGAGTATAGTAACACTTCCCAGCTGCCCCGTGTCTATTCTGATAGGGTTTGTTGTTGCTGGAATTGTGGAGATTTGTATGCTACAGCAGGGGGTATAGGAACACTTACACCCCCCCTGCTCTGCTATTAGCAATCACAGCTTCACAGACCTCTGGCTCCACACTCATAGATCAGCCCTCTCTCTCCTGTCTCCGTAGAGTTGACAATACAGCTGATCAAGCAGCAAGAGCCTGCAGCAGACCTAGGCAGGCAAACACAGGGTTAACCCTGGCAGCAAACCCCCTCGCTCCCCCCCACTGCTGTATAGAAGTGACGGAGGAGAGCTGTCTGTGTGCTGAGGGGAGGGGGGAAGAGGGAGGAGAAGAGGCAGACAAGAAGCACTCCCCTGAATTCAAAAATCCTTTGCTCCTTTGCCTTTGAAGCAGGCTAAAAGCTTATAATGAGACAACTCCTTTAATTTCATCACTGAGCATGTATACATTATATTGCACAGTGGCCATGTATTAGACCAGTGGATAACTGAAGTCCAACTTCATATCGTAGTCATATTGAACGTTGGCTTATTGTGCTGTATCCAATAACAGAGCTCATCTTTCTGTTTGCAGCATATTCACATTAGTGTTCCTAAATCGGATAACGCCTATAACTCAATAGTAACATAGACTTGAAAGCAGCTAAAATAGATATATACTCATCGGTGTGGTGTCCGGTCCGCAACGTTTCGGGGGAAACAATGGACACACCCCCTTTGTCAAGCATGTCTATGACGTCATCACACCTGGCCAAGTCGAGAGGTCGCAGCCAGGCATGGTGATTGCCAGGTGCAGTACAGCTATGTACTGCTATGTATTGTAGCGCCGATCTAATGGATCGCTGACTCAAGTCCCCCCTATTAGGACAAGCAAAAAAATAGTTACTGTAAAAAAAAAAGTAAAAAGAGAAATAAAACCGCACCGCCCCTTCACCATTACAGACTTCAATTGCCACAAAAAAGACCAAAATTAACATATTTAGTACATGATTAGCGACCTCACCTATACATCTGTCACATTATTTAACCCACAGAATCAAGGAGGTAAAAAAAACTATAAAAAAAAATGACAGAATAGTGCTTTTTCTTCATCCCGCTGCACATAAAGTGGAACAAAAAATGATGAAAAAGTCACATAAACCCCTAAGTCAGTGTTTCTCAACTCCGGTCCCCAAACCCCACCAGCAGGTCATGTTTTCAGGATCTCCCATGGAATCCATGGACCATAATGATATCACCTGTGCAATGCTGAGAAGATCCTGAAAACCTGACCTGTTGGAGGGACTTCAGGACTGGAGTTGAAAAACACTGCCCTAAGTGGTTCCAACAAAAACGTCAGTTCATTCCCGCAAGAGAAAGAAAGCCTCACACAGCTCCATATACAGAGAAAAATGGTCATCAGGATAGCAGTGCATCAACATTGCTTTACACAATAAAAACCACAACTACAACATAAAGAAGAAAGAAATTGGGCATCACCGTAATCGTATCGACCCACGGAGTGAAACTAACAAGTCACATAGACCGCATGGTGACCGCTGTATTGTCTTCATCCTGATTAACAGGAGATCAAAAAGTCTTGTCCCCTCAACAATGAGAACAATAAAAACACAACTCAACCCACAAAACACAAGCCCCTGCACAGCTCCGGACACAAAAAAATGTAAAATTATAGTTTCAGACCCCGGCAATGAAAAACGGGTTTTCATTCTGTAATAAAAGTGTTTTATTGTGTAAAAGCAGCAAAACATAAAAAATATCAATTTGGTATCGCTGTAATCATACCGATCTGCTGCATCAAGCGAGCATGTCCTTTATACCACACGGTGACCGTGGTAAAAAATATAAAAACACTGCCAGGATTGCTGGATTTTGTTTATTCCGCCTTCTACAAACCTTTAAAAAGTTGATCAAAGCGATACCAGATATGTGGACTTTGTTATTGATTTTTTTGGGGGTCATTGTCGATTGTAATGGAAAAAAATCATGTTGTGTTTTACTTTATTTTTTGTGTGTTTTTACACTTGTCTCTTTAGGGGACTTGACTCAGCCATGTTTTTGGTGGTAATGTCAGAAAATGGAAGCCTTTGTTAGGCCTCCGGGTTGTCAAGAAAGTCATCCTTTCCCGGGAGCTGATGAAGACAGAGGGAGCTCCCTCCCTCTTCCTTTGCCTTAGATGCACGGTTACAATTGGCGGCAGCATCTAAGAGGTTAATCAGCCAAAACCAGATTAAACTCCAGTCCTAGGTGATATCACATGAAGCCGGCTGTAATATACATGCGCTGATCATGCGAGCTCTGCCTGTGAGTCCACAGGATGTCCTGGATGTATGGGGACCTCCATTTGTGGGAGCACCTTGCTGTATTAGAGGTGACCATACGCCCAATGTCAGGAAGCGGTTCTTACACCTGCACAATGTTCTCCATAGGGAGTCAGTCACATAGTTCTGTATACTGCACCGTGCTGGCATTAATTGGTGACACCACTACTATTGATTTGGGCCGTCAGCTCCCTCTAAGGGCTCAGCTGGTGGGATGTGGGATGCTGGCGGGATGTGGGATGCTGGCCTTATATCACGTGTAGTGCACCAAGTTACTAACACCCCTCACTTCCCAGCACTGCATGCTGGGAACCATCACAGGAGGGAGGAGCTTATTCTGTGTCCAAAATACCCCAACAGGAGTCCCCATGGTCTATAGCGTCCCTGCACCAACATGAAGATCCCAGAAGAGATGGGACAGGGAACAGCCGCCCCCTCATGTATAGAAGGCAGCAAGTGCTCAGCCCATTAGTCCTGTGCAGAGCCTTCCCACAATGCATTGTGGCTGCTCTAATCCAATGGGGATTGGTGTCTGAGGGTCAGTGAGCATCCTACATCATAATGGAAGGGAGGTCAGGTTTTTTTTTCCCATTTATTATCTGTGATGTCACCTCAAATATGCAGTCCCATGTAAAACCATCCCAGTGCTACAACATACATCCCCATGTAAAACCATCCCTGCCCTCCAACATACAGTCCCATGTAAAACCACCCCTCCCCTCCAACATACAGTCCCATGGAAAACAACCCATCCCAACAAAATACAGTCCCATGGAAAACCATCCCTTCCCTCCAATACACAGTCCCACGTAAAACCATCCCTCCAATACACAGTCCCATGTAAAACCATCCCTCCAATATACAGTCCCATGTAAAACCATCACTGTCCTCCAATATAGTCCCATGTAAAACCATCACTGCCCTCCAATATACAGTCCCATGTAAAACCATCCCTGCCCTCCAATATAAAGTCCCATGTGAAACCATCCCTGCCCTCCAATATAAAGTCCCATGTGGAACCATCTCTCCCCTCCAATACACAGTCCCATGTAAAATATCACTGCCCTCCAATATACAGTCCCATGTAAAACCATCCCTCCAATATACAGTCCCATGTAAAACACCCCTTCCATCCAATACACAGTCCCATGTAAAACCATCCCTCCAATATACAGTCCCGTGTAAAACCATCCATGCCCTCCAATAAACAGTCCCATGTAAAACCATTTGTCCCCTCCAATAAACAGTCCCGTGTAAAACCATCACTGCCCTCCAATATACAGTCCCATGTAAAACCATTTGTCCCCTCCAATATACAGTCCCATGTAAAGCCATCCCTCCCCTCCAATATACAGTCCCATGTGAAAACCATCCCTCCCCTCCAATATACAGTCCCATGTGAAAACCATCCCTCCCTCCAACAAACAGTCCCATGTAAAACTATCCCTCCCTCCAACATACAGTCCCATGTAAACTATCAAATACTATCCCCTCCCTCCAACATACAGTCATGTAAAACTATCCCTCCCACCTACATCCATTACATCAGTCCCATGAAAAACTCTCCCTCCCTCCAACATACAGTCCCATGTAAAACTATCCCTCCCTCCAACATACAGTCCCATGTAAAACTATCCCTCCCTCCAACATACAGTCCCATGTAAAACTCTCTCCCCTCCAATATACAGTCCCATGTAAAACCATCCCTCCCTCCAATATACAGTCCCATGTAAAACCATCCCTCCCTCCAACATACAGTCCCATGTAAAACTATCCCTCCCTCCAACATACAGTCCCATGTAAAACTATCCCTCCCTCCAATATACAGTCCCATGTAAAACCATTCGTCCACTCCAATATACAGTCCCATGTAAAACCATCCCTCCCCTCCAATATACAGTCCCATGTAAAACCATCCCTCCCCGCCAATATACAGTCCCATATAAAACCATCCCTCCCCGACAACATACAGCTCCATTTTAAGATATCACTTCCCAATTCAGCGCCCTCCAGCAGACAGTCCCATGTAACTACCTTGCTCCTCTTCCTGTACACACGTCCTCTATTCTACAGAGACTCCACCTCTTCCCCTAGATGCCCCACCTCTTCCTCTAGATGCCCTACCCCTTCCTCTAGATGCCCCACCCCTTCCTCTAGATGCCCCACCCCTTCCCATGACATCACACATACCAGCAGTACCAGGCTGTGTGCAGTAGAGAGTCTTCCAGGATTAGAGGAGGTTAGTGAGTGCAGTGGCCATTGTATGGAGGACATTGTCCTGTCAGAGTAGAGTGGACTCTCATCATAGACCTGTCCACTCACACAGTGAGACACTTACCTGTCCTTCTAACCCAGAGGAATCCACCAATCAGAACAGGCCAGGGGCGGAGCACAATGGGCCACATGTATGAAATGGTTTAGGTCTAAAACTCACTTTTTTTGCCCATAGGAGGACGCCCCACCTCCATCTTTGTGTTCTGTACTGTGGGATCTAGGACGGGCGCTCGCTGGTTTGGGTCTTGTCTCTGGTGTAGTTTCTCCTGCTGGACTTTCTTGGTTGTTCTGGGAGGTGCACATGGGGGTTAACCCTCTGCTGCTCCCCCAATCTGTGAGGCCCTGCTGCCCCCTGGTATTATACTGCTTTAGCTCATTGTTTGCACACAGACACCTTTACCTTCTCCTCAAATGGGTCAGAGGAGACCATTGGATGTTTAACCCCTTAATGCCCTATGATGTATACACCCATCATGGAGGTGGTAAGGGGTCTGGAGCTTGGTCACTCACTGACGTATATACGCATCATGGAGGTGGTAAGGGGTCTGGAGCTCCATCACTCACTGATGTATACACCCATCATAGAGGTGGTAAGGAGTCTATTGCTTGGTCAGTCGCTCATGTATATATCCATCATGGAGGTGGTAAAGGGTCTGGAGCTTGGTTACTCTCTGATGTATACACCTATCATGGAGGTGGTAAGAGGTCTGGAAGCTTGGTCACTCGCTGATGTATATACCATCATGGAGGTGGTAAGGGGTCTGAAGCTTGGTCACTCGCTGATGTATACATCCATCATGGAGGTGGTAAGGGGTCTGGCACTTGGTCACTCCCTGACTTACATACCCATCATGGAGGTGGTAAGGGGTCTGGAGCTTGGTCACTCCCTGACTTACATACCCATCATGGAGGTGGTAAGGGGTCTGGAGCTTGGTCACTTGCTGACTTATTTACCCATCATGGAGGTGGTAAGGGGTCTGGAGCTTGGTCACTTGCTGACTTATTTACCCATCATGAAGGTGGTAAGGGGTCTATTGCTTGGTCAGTCGCTCATGTATATATCCATCATGGAAGTGGTAAGGGGTCTGGCACTTGGTCACTCCCTGACTTACATACCATGATGGAGGTGGTAAGGGGTCTGGAGCTTGGTCACTCGCTCATGTATATATCCATCATGGAAGTGGTAAGGGGTCTGGCACTTGGTCCCTCCCTGACTTACATACCCATGATGGAGGTGGTAAGGGGTCTGGAGCTTGGTCACTCGCTGATGTATACATCCATCATGGAGGTGGTAAGGGGTCTGGCACTTGGTCACTCCCTGACTTACATACCCATGATGGAGGTGGTAAGGGGTCTGGAGCTTGGTCACCTGATTTGGCTCCATACGCAGCAGGTGCCAGGCATTAATTACAGCTGGCATCCTCCGCTCTTGGTCGGGATTGTACTCATTTATTTCGATGCCGCTACAAACACGACTGTAGTGTTTAACCCTTTCACACATTTGGATGTGCAGGAACGTCTGACCATCGTGAAGGGTGTATGGAGTTTTCTCCATCGATGAGCTCACTCCATACGTGTCAGTTATATGCTGTTAACTCCGTAACGACCGCCCACCGACTTTTGACGGCGGGCATTTCCGGTCGTTCGTCTGCAGTGACGTCTTTAGACGTCGCTGCAGACACCGGAGTATGCGGCGCCCGGGCGCCGCAGCTGCTCTGGGATTGGGGCTGTACTACACAGCCCCGATCCCAGAGCATCTCCTGCAAGCACCGGAGAGCGGGGGAAACCTCCGCAACCCGATGCGTTAACCCTTTGATTGCGGCGGTGCGTTACCGCAGCGCAATCAAAGGGTTCCTCGGCTCTGTCGGGTGATCGGAACACCCAGTCACCCGAAAGAGCCCGGGGAACGGCTGCACAGTCAGCTCTGGGGACCTAGCGTGGCGCCAGAGCTGTCTGTGTACTAAGCCAGTGACTAGGACGCACTGTGTGCTGTCCAGATCACTGCCTGTGTCAAACTGACACAGATTAGAATGTATTAGCATATATGAATGCTAATACATTACGAAGTGTAAGAAAAATTTTTTAAAAAAAGTAAAACAGTTCTCCCATCATGGGAGTAAAAAAAAAAGTAAAAAAAAAAAAAAACCATAAAAAGTGTAAAAAAAAAATAAGAAAAAAATAATAAAATAAAAATAAATATTTAATAAAAAATAATTGTGCATAAATTACACGCACAAAAAAAACCTACACATATTTGGTATCCACACGACCGTAATAACCTGTAGAATTAATCTAAAAGTTATTAAGTGTGAAAATGTGAAGGGGGTTTGTAAAAAAAAAAAAAAATACTGCCAATTATTTAAAGTGAAACTTAAAACTATTTCCCCATAAAAGTACAACTTGTCTCGAATAAACGAAGGCCTCACCCCAACTGCGTCATTGAAAAAAACAAAAGTTACAACGTTGAAACGCAAGGAGGCAAAAAAACTAAAAACAAATGTTCTGGTCATGAACTACTTTTCAGGCGTTCGGCTTTAGGGGTTAATTAGTCGGCTCCGGTCCCTGCTGTCTTAACTATTGATATCCAAGTAGTAAAGAATGTAAGCGGCACTCACCAATCTTCTTCTTTGTAAAGATTTTGTAACACTCCATTTTACATGGGAACAAGCAACATCCACCTCAGCCTACGGCCGTTTTTCGCGAAACTGATAGCGCTTTCTCAAGGCATGACGGGAGGAAGCAAACCATGCCTCTTACCATCCCAAATTTACCCTTCACTGCTGGTTACAAATTCACCAATGTGCACATACATCTAAAAACATTATAAAAACACAGACAGATTCGTTCCTGTCTTTTTTAAACCTAGAGGTCCAAGGGGTCTGTTTTCAGTATCCACTTTGATTCTGCTTGTAAGAGTCTGTATGTCTATCTTCAAAAACTCCTGTGATGTTATACGTTCAATTTACCTGCAAAAACGAAATTTACTGAGGTGTCGCCCCCGGGTTCATTACATAAAATGGTTAATAAGACGTGGAACTCCTTTCCCCTGTTTTAACTGATAGAGGTGTTCTTTTATCCTTTTATACGGGGGGTTTCTGATGGTCTTTCCGATAAGTAGCGATTTGCAATGTGCACCAAATAGCATATACTACATAGTTGGATTTGCATGTCATAAAATCCTTAACTATGTATCTTGTGGGACCTAGAAATTATTTATCTTTCACTATTTTTGAGCATAAAGTCAGTTACCGCAGCTATGGTTTCCAGTTGGGATACAACTTTGCAACCAATTATCCTTCCTTATTTTCCACAAATTTACTGTTTACCAATTTGTCTCGTAGATTTTTTACACCCCCCTAAAAACCCGATATTAACGGGGGATGTGTCACTTTATCTCCTAAATTCACTATCCGCTATCAACATATGCCAAATGTTTTTTTGATCGAACTTTTCACCAGTTTGTTAAATTGCTTTATTCAAAATTTAAAAACAAATCTATCTCGTTCTTTCTTTTTTACTTCTTTGAAAAATCAATTTCTTCCTATCTTGATGTATTGCTTTGAAAACGCCTGGATTAACTCTCTTCTCATATCCTCTTGTCGCAATCTTTCCATTAATTAACTGATTGTTCCACAAAATCCCATATTTCACTGTTGTTACGTCTCAATCTTAAAAAATTGCCACTATATGGGAGAGAGATTTTTTACATATGTTGGATGAAAATTTCCCATATGAAACAGTGAATTCGTTGCGTTTGGGGTTTTCTATATCCTTTTGTTTTAATACCTACAATCTGTAATCTCGATTTCAACATCGAAAATACACTTACACTATCCCCTCCATTTAAGTTTGCTTTTAAATGCCATATTCACCTCATTGTTGTTTATATATTTAATAAAAGTTTTTTAAAAATTCAATTTCGTTACCTGACCATATAATCAACACATCGTCGTGAATCTCGACCAGTGTTTAAAAATATTTGACATATGGGTTTTTTTTTTTATTTATAAATGTATTGCTCTTTCCCAATATGCCAAAAAAAATAATTGGCCAGGGTCGGCTCTACGGCGTCCCCATGGCGGTGCCGGTACATTGAAGTGTACCCAAATTTATTGCCAAAATGAATGCATTATGTTCCAAAACAAAAATTTTTAACAATTCACATAGATATTCAATATGTGAACCATCCCTATTAGGGTCTCCAAAAATGATTTCATTGCTTCTGTATGCCATCCTCGTGTGCAATAAAGGGTGTACAGACTGACAACATCAATTTGGGTTTGCCAGACTGTACCCCGTATCCACCTGGAAATTTTCTAATTTTTTGCAAACAATGTTTTTGTGTCGAGCAAAAACGAAGGGACATTTTTTCAATAAGGTTCTTAACACCCAATTTTTAAATACTCTGAAATGGTTCAGTGATGGAACCAATGTACCCTTACTATGGGGGACCCGGAGGTGTTGCAAATCTTTTATGGACTTTCGGTAAAAAAAAATACCAATATGGACAGAGAAACTTTTTTTTTGGGAACAAATTTCCCTAAACAATTGTTGGGAGATGAAATTACATCTAACTCCTTTGTTCTAATAATATCTTCAATTGACCCTTAAAGTTCCTCTGTTGGGTCCTTTTTCACTTTTCATTTTTGTTCAAACCTATCACGAGCTGTCTATTGGCCTCCTCTACATAATATTTTTTATTAATAATTACAATATTTCTCCCCCTTGTCAGGGCTTTATAATAATTTTTCATTGGATTTTTTAACTTCTCCCCAATTTAGGGTCTATCTTCAATCCCATAATTATATTCCAAACTAGGATTTATTTAATGCTTTCATATTTTCTCAGTACAGCAAACATGAAAAAGAAGGAAAAGAGTCGAGCCCGGTAACAAGGGGGGGGAAAAAAAAAAACTAATTTAACACCTCCTCTGAAATTTATCTCCTTCTGCTACTCAGTAGGGGCTTTCTTCCAGCAAAACTAAAAGATCCAAATTGCTATATGGGCGATCTTGTATAGACATATTAGTGCCATTGTGAAACCTAACCCCATTTCACTTAGTAGGTTTTATCACCCCGCCACATATATCACCAGATCTACCGTTTTATTTTTAAAATCTTATGTAAATTAATTTTTCTCAAAGATTTGCTTAAGTCTATTTGGAATTGTGCATAATTTAAAAGGAAAGTGTAATACAAAAATTTAACCCCTTAGCTAAGAGTGTTTTGTCTACCCCTGTTAGTTCCAAATCAGAAATATTAATGACATTGGTTACTTCCTCCTTTTGTGCTTGTGGATTTTTAAAAGGAGCAGGAAAACTCTTTTCATCTCCCAAAAGGACCTGCTTCCTCTTTGGTACCGCCCCTTCTGTAAGGGTAACTTGTTCCTTTTCTTTTTGACCCCCCCCGGCGGATTCGCCGCCCTAAAGGGAATTTTGATGATGTGGCTTGATTCTCTTGTGACATAGTCCCGCATGTTGGGACTTTTCCCTTCCTTCTTCCATTGTGTGGAATCTGACCCAGAATAAGTTGGGCAGTAATCCCTTTTTTTCAACAATGGGGGCGCGATCTTTCCCTGTTCTCCTCTGGTTTGCTCTTAAAGCCTGTATTCTGTTGTTGTTGTTGTTTCCATGAGAACATCTTATCTTTCTCAAAGTCTATTTTGTCCCGGACAAATTTATTTTTTTTCTTTAATCTCAATTTTGAATAGGTAACTAAGCGGGCTGTTCATTTTTTTCTTCAGAACATTTGCCATTGTAATTCAGTCAAACGCGTTTTTAGTTCATCCTTAGCCGTCTACAATTTTGAACATATCTGATCATATTCTTTTATAGACCTTGTCAGAACCAGGTGAGTTAATTTCAGGGTGTTTTTATAATGTTTTTAGATGTATGTGCACATTGGTGAATTTGTACCAGCAGGTGAAGGGTACTTTGGGAGTGGTAAGAGGCATGGATTTGCTTCCTCCCGTCATGCCTTGAGAAAGCGCTAGTCAGTGCGCGAAACGGCCGTAGGCTGAGGTGGATGTGCTTGTTTCCCATGTAACGTGAGTGTTTACAATAAATCTTTACAAAGAAGAAGATTGGTGAGTGCCGCTTACATTCTTTACTACTTGGATAATCATTGGGACTTTTCTATTTGAAGCTGAGCACCACTGAAATTGGATATAGTGCTGGGTTGTTTTATGAGACACTAAATCATATGGAGTGAATCATGGGTGTCGGTGCCACCTGATTTCCTTGAGCTCTTGTTAACTATTGATATGCTGCAGCTTTCGTGGTCTGACATCTAAATGTATGAGGAATGTTGCTGCGCATTGTCCCTCCCCCTGTTTGGCCATAATTGCAGGGTGATGATCAGTTGTTCTGGGGGCAGAAGACCTCATGAAGCCTCTGTAGCTGCCATGTTGGTTCACCCATAGGCAGAGTGTGATAGAATAGGAATAAAAAGCCTGTATAGAATAGTACAGTCCAAAAATTTGATGAACGCTCACCGGGAATCTCGGGCTAATTCAGGGTGGCTGTAGCTACATCAACACAAGGTGCCCATAGGAATGGACATCCGGCTGTCAAAGTCCCACAGATGCAGTATGATGAGAAAAATTTCCAGCACTCGTGCTCCGGTTGCTCGATTAACGTATAAAACGCACTTTTATTGAAGATAAAGTAAAAGCATAAAATAAAATCACAAGAAAGCTACAAAGTTAACTTTATAGCTTTCTTTGTGATTTTATTTTATGCTTTTATCTTCAATAAAAGTGCGTTTTATACGTTAATTGAGCAACCAGAGCACGAGTGCTGGAAATTTTTCTCATCATAGAATAGTACTGCCGCATGTAGGACAAGCAATTACACCCCTAGTGGTCAATGAATTGTTAATCTAATAAAAAAAATTAAAGTAAAAAAATAAAACATATCTATTGTTCCAAACACCCCCTTCCCTCCCTCCTTCTGTAATTTTTATAATACACTTCTGTTTTAATGTGTAAGTAATTGGTATTGTCACATTCGTGAAGGTCTGATCTTATAACATCATTTATCCTGTGAATACCAGAGAAAGCCAAAAGATTGGGATTTTTTGGTGATTTCATGACCCCCCCCCCCCCCCCCCCAAAAAAAAGAAAAAAATTGGTTTTAAAGGTGATGAAAAACTCTCATGTATCCAAGAATACTAATAAAAAAATTACACTTCAGCCCAAGAAAATTGACCCCTCATTTACATCCATGTACTAAAAAAGAAAAAAACTTGTAATAGCATTTCAGCGACAATTCTAAAAATAGGGGGGGGGGGGGTTTGTTGTTTTTGTTTTTTTTAAGTACTAAAGCATAATGAATACTACATATTTGGTGTCACTGGAATCGTATCCAGCTGCAGAATACATAGAATTTATCACTTATACAGAATAGTGAACTACATAAAAACAGGAAAGTCCCACCTTGTCCCTGGGAGGACACTGGAGGGGTCTGCATCTCCTGTCTGCTTTACACCTGAGATGGGAGACAGCAGAGACACCTAACCTGCCCAATATGTGAGAAGCCTCGGAGCTTGGAATCGGCTACAGGTTCCTTCGCTGACACAGTGAGAGGTATCAATAGGAGGCCGCCCATAGACAATGTAGAAGGGTGAAGCCCCCTGGACTCCCCGGTGTGTATATCCACTTACTGACACATGGGGTAACTGTATGTCATGGAGGTGGTCAGTATGGAGTGGGCTCCCTCACTACCCGCTCCATACACGGCAGGTAACAGCTGGTAATTACAGAGGAAACCTGCGGCCGGGACCGGGGAGAACTCTGATCCTGGACTAGTTATACCTTGGATATGATGGTTAATGTGTCCACAGCATCTAATGGTTTTTGCTACTGCAATGAGATCGTAGGTGCCAATCGGTTGTCATGGCAGATGGGGCCCTCATAAAGGCCTCCATGGCTGCCCTCTTTCCGTGGCAGAGTGTAATAGGAGAGACATTATTTGATTTTGTTCTGAAATATAGTATTGTTGTAGAACAGTTACAAGTGAATGCGCTCCCCAGTGGTAAAGTAACCAAAGGGGTCAATAAGAAAAATATATATTTACATTCAAAGCTTCCCCCAAATTACAAACAAAATTATCAAAAAATAAAAAACAGTTACACCTACAATAATTGGTGTTGGCGCCTTCTGCGATACCAATGTCGGAGATGCTATGCCTAGGATGAGGCATGTGAAGTATACATACTTATGGATTTTTCAGGACTATCGGCCACATATCCATTTGCATCTAAGCGCAAGTAACTTGCTTTGTGAAGTTTTAAAGTTTGTTACTAAGTTATATAATAAATGGAACTTTATCTTATAAGTGTATCTACCTATCATTAGTCAGTATAGTGTAGGTAACCTGTGATGTTCTGTCCTGTCATGTATGATGTATGGTATAGGTAACCTGTGATGTTCTGTCCTGTCATGTATGATGTACTGTATAGTGTAGGTAACCTGTGCTGTGCTGTCAAGCTATATATGAAGTATAATGTAGGTAGCCTGTGCTGTACTGTCATGCTATATATGAAGTATAGTGTAGGTAGCCTGTGCTGTACTGTCATGCTATATATGAAGTATAGTGTAGGTAGCCTGTGCTGTACTGTCATGCTATATATGAAGTATAGTGTAGGTAGCCTGGGCTGTACTGTTATGTATGATGTATAGTGCAGGTAACCTATGCTGTACTGTCATGCTATGTATGAAGTATAGTGTAGGTAGCCTGGGCTGTACTGTCATGTTATGTATGATGTGTAGTGCAGGTAACCTGTGTTGTGTCACAGCACATTGCATACATATTTATCATGACTAATGGTTAATAAAGTTCTATCTCGTATTTTTAATGACATATTAATAGGTCTGGGTTTCCATGTAGGAGTGAGTGGATTTAGGACATAAGGATCTGTACAAGGATGTCATGATGGAGGATCAGCTGCCCCTCACATCACCGGGTAAGAGGAAACCTCCCTGATTGCAGAGAAGACCAGGGGTGCGGGTCACCTAAATCCCCTAACATCTGATCATCACATAAAAACAGGGACTGAATATATTGTTTATGTCCTATAGATGGATCCAGTGGAAGAAATCCTCCAGAGAGATATCCCCATCTTCTATTTTCGCAAGATCGTCAAAAGAAAGAGCAGAACCTCCTACTGGATGATGAGGTAGATGAAGCTGAGATTCCTGTAAATATGCCGTAACTCCTCTTGTAATTTTTGGTAGTAGCTACAAATGGTTTCTAGTTCCATAAAAGATTGTGTAACTTTCCTCCTGGTTGGACTTGGCAATGAAGATTCAATATGGATGAAAGTAAAGTTCTTCATAAGATGTATAAAAGCTGTGTGTTTTAGCTATATACACTACTTCAGATGTGATTAGGTTGCCAAATTAGGAAAGAAGGAAAGATACAAGTACTTGGAGAAGCAGACTTCATAGACACAGCAATTGTATCTATCTGAGCACGCATTCTATCTTTATCAATGTGTCCATTTATATAGGATATCCGTATACAAGCAATGACTTCATATGTCACAAGTTACAATCAGCCACTAAGCTGTCATGGGTCACAAAACAGAAAAAGTTCAAAATAAGCTATTTAAGCTTATCATCTTCTGTTGACCATTTCCTGGTAAGAATCTCCTGACTGAACAGATCATCACAGTTTGAAATCCTAGCAGAATATCTACACAGTTTAAATTTTAGACATCAACATACTAAAGGGGACCTCTAATTCTACTTCATATCAATCCCATATCATAAATATTTCTCTCACAATTCCCCCCTTTGAGCATAAAGGTGAAGCCCGATTCTTCCTCAGGTACTTCAATGTGGTTAAGCCACAGAGCCAGTATTTTCCTTACATGCTTTGTTTCTTCTGCTGGATTCCCTGCTAGGAATGTCCTACAAATTATAAGCCCATTACACATTTTGGAGCGCCTATGCCCTGAGGAAATAACACTCACTTGGGTCGCAATGGGATATAACAATATTGTTCTTTTTGCAGCATCCACTGGATTTCTACTATTGGTCCTACTCTGAATTTTTCCTTCTTCCATCTGAGTAGGGGGTAGCAAGGCATGGTGGACAGTTCCTTACAGATTACTTTAACTGCTAGGAATGGTATATTTTTGACACTTGCTGGGGTGTGAGTACATATCCAATTTGTCATCATAGCCTTTGTCAGTATTTTTAACAAGTGAGTCATGTGGTAGCTTTTGATACTGGAGGAATTTTTTATCCAAAGGATCATTTAGCAGGTTGTGCAATGTTACACTATTTACATGTGGGAGACAAAGTTCTTGATCTTCCTTTTTTCACTGGGAGATTGATCCTTGCGTGAATCTAGTTGTTCCTTCCCTCTAGTTTCCTAAAGTTTTCTGTTGTCAACAGGATATGAAAGGGGCCATCACAATGAATCTCCTTCTCACATGGCTTTTATGGTTGTTGCTGCTCAGGTCGCTGCTTGGATCTTGAATGGAATCAAAGACTTGTTTATGTACTGTTTTCAGGTATTTATGTAGGATCTGTGAATATTCTGTCACTGCTGTGTTGCAGTTGTAAAACCTGTGGGAAATAGAGCCCTGTCTTGGAAATAGGGACCAAACAGGATCTCACTGCAGGCACTTTGCCCATGGCTTTTCTATTTCTTTCATAGCTTTCTGTACTTTCAGCACTAAAGTTTAATTTAATCACTCTAGCTTTCCACTGCTCTGAAGGTGGTAGGGGATGTGAGAGGCCTGTTCTATACCTAGTGCCCTTGTCACTTCCATCATGACTTCCACTGTGAACTGTGTTCCTCTATTCTTTCTGGTAGTTCAAATTGACAAACCAGTTATCTAATACGCTTCTGGACAGTTGCCTTTACTGTTGCTTTTGGTATGAGGTAGGCTTCAGGCTAACCTGAAAAGAGGTCCACACAAACAAGGACATATACATATCTGTCTACCTTGAGAAGTTGCATCTAGTCAATTTGTTCTCTTTGGAATAGGTCCAGTGGTCGAGGTGTGGAGGACATACAGGCTTGGTAGTACCTGGCTGCATCATTACTAAAACCAGGTGTAACCCAATGTTTGTCTATGAGTGAACACGTGGCAGCCTTGTACTGTGGTCTAGTACTGAGCTGCATGGGTCATAATTGGCAGCTTTTTGCCCACACACCACAGGTCACCCCTGACTAATTGTGCTCCCCATTTTCCCACTCCCCATTCCACCCTTCTGAGCTTGGTATTGAAGAGTTTTAAAGACCTCTGGAGTGGTGGTATCTATTGTGGACAAGACCTGTATATTAATGGAATGCTTAACTCTAGACTTTTTCACAGCCTGTTTTGCTGCATCAAATCAACAGAAGAAATACCTCAGCACTCCTCAGGTTTGGTGAAAAGGATTACATTTATTTAGAAAAACACTGTGGTAGTCATATTTCCAGTATAGTAGTAGGCATTAATACAATAGAAGTGATACAGACTTTTCAGAGGATTTTCGGCCTTATTGGTATTTCTTTTGCTGATTTAACGTAAAGGGTTGGTTTCTCCTTCCATAAGCACCACAATATTAACAAGCAAAACCAATGTTTCGCTGTGTTTTCTGCTCCAGCTTCAGGGTTTCAGATTTTGTGTGTGCCCTGACATTCCAGGGCAATAACACAATGACAAGGCTTCCATCAGATCTGACACTTTCTGCATTCTTGGCAGATTTTCTGTTTGAGGTTAGCTTTACATGCCTCTGTTAGTGCCTTCAACTCTGCCTCCTGCGCAGACAGGTGAGGTGGGAATGGTTCAGCTTCTATTACCTCATATTACATGACCAGATCATGTTCAGTGTGATACCTGCAATGTCATGGTTGCACTTGAGAAAGAATACCATGAACATTTGTGCAGTGTGTGTATTGTGATGGGGTGGTCTATTACGATTTCTGAGGCTTTGTGAAGTAGTACTTGAACTGCAGTTGCTACCCGTATTATGAGTGGGCTCCTCTTGCCACTGGATCTAGTCTGGCTTAGTAGTAGCATCTCTTCCACCAGTGCAAATTACTGTGATGTTAATCACTCTCAGAGAGGCTGAGCATATCCAGGGTCTACAGTATTGTGATAGGCCCAAGAAATCCTGAGATGGGCAAGATTCCTGTGAGGGGCCAGGTTTTGTAGGGTTTTTACTCTGTCTCTTGTTAGGTGTCTTGCACAAGTGTCCTAGAAGGTAACCTTTGTCTGTACAAACTGCAGCTTGTATTTTGAGGCTTTAAATGCTTTATATCCCCTTAGGCTTCCTTGCCAAATTATGTTCTAACCCTTTTCCTACCTGTAACAAATCTTTTTGGTCTAGCACTGCTCACTCCATTCCTCATGAGTCTTTGTAGTCCGTCTATAAAAGCTTTACCCAGTATCCTAATGTCCAAATTAAGTTTTGGGGAGTATCTTATGTCTGTCCATTTCTTCTGTAATTTAGCATAAAATTTATCAACGGATTCTCCCTTCTCTTGGGTCACATCGGTGAGATTCACTGACTTCTCTGACTGCTTTTCCTGTGCCCAATTCCAGATCAGTTGATAATACTCTTCTCCTGACTGTTCTGTATGTATCCATCCCCAACTGTGACTTCCCATTCTGAAAGTTTCATGGATCTCACATACTTGTTTGTTAATGTGACTGATGAAGGCATCCGTTTGGGCTTTTGTCAGGGCCTCGAGGTGCATACATGTACTCCTATAGGTGGCCTGTATCTGAGCCATTGACTTGGCATATTATGTGGGGGATGCCTCAAGTTGTTTGAGCATAGCGAATTGGTCTCCTGGATTCTATGGTCCATATTAGATCACCTGAACATTTTATGGCACTTCAACAGTAACTGGTTTCCTTCTCTATATCCTTCATTTGGGGGCCTAGCATAACTGTATACTGAGGGAACAGTGACTGATATTACTGTCATCCTCCCACATATCTAGAGTCCTGAATAGGACAGGTGTTCCTACCAGTGTGTATCCTGCAGAGGTCACCAGGGGACTACTGTACCTGTGGAAAACCATGGGTCTTGCCCACCCCCAGTAACAAATATTTATTGGATACAGGCTAATCCTAGACTTTGGTCAGGGTGCTCCCTCAAGTATGAAATTTTGCTTCGCATACTCCACAGGTCGATGCACCCAGCCAATTATAGGGTGGTGGCTTCTCCTTGGGGTTTGGGTCCTTCTTATATTCCTTTTTCTCCTCATTGTCATTATAACATTCATATATTAAATGGTTACCTACAATGGTTTTATTTAACCTGCATTCATCCTACCATAGACACAATCTCCCATTTTTCTCTCTTCAGACAAATTCTTATCATGCAAATAACTTCTTTGTTCATTTCTCCTCTTGCTCTACAAGTTACCCATGACTCCTTCCTGATATAGTACTGTCCACTAGGTCTGGCTCACAAGTCACTTTAATACACTCTTGGTTTTGTCACACCAAGCTAGTTCTCCAAAATAGGACAAACTTTTATTCTGGTACAACAGGCTTCTCTCTAGCTCCTTATACCTCGGATAAAATATAACAATTATTATCCTTCCGGTACAAATAGAAGAAATGGGCTGTCGGGAATCCCTTTTTCTGGTCTATCTCAGTCCTCCACAATAACCACGTAATAAACAACAAAAACTTAAAGGAGTTGTCTCTCTACAGAGTTTCATAGGATGCATGAATGAAATACTCTGTCACTTCCTGGTTCAGAATGACTGTAATTAGCATACAGCTCCTGGTGTATTCAACTCTGTGTTTTCAGTGGGTAATTAGTTCAGATTAGCTCAGAAGCTTCTTTGAAACTACAAGCAGGACTTTTTATCTGATCCCTCAAACAAAAGCTCTAATTAGAGCTGTTTACTTTAGATAAATCAAGCTTTTTACTGCTGCTTAGCACAGAGACTGCTGTGACCTGTGTGATGACTCGCTCACTGCTATCACATAGAACAAACAGCAGGGGGTAGAGCTGTACACAGGTCGGTTACTGAGGGAACTGAAATAGCCAGGGAGGTGATTAATTCACTTGTATCTCCTTAACAAAAACAGATGAACAAAGCAATATATTTGGAAAATGTCTTTATTTTGTGTTCTCTACAATTTGAAAGCTATTCTTTGTAGCGAGACAACCCCTTTAAGGATACAAATCGGACTCGCTATACTGCCAATGTCTGTTCTACTCATTCCTGGAGATATTGATTCTCATCTTCAGAAATTCTATCAACCTACACACTCAGGATAGGCTTCACTATGATCACTCCACACTGTCCTTGTATCTTATCTTCAAAAAGTCACCACCAGCACTATTTCACCAGGTTACATTCAGACCACTCGTTACACAATAATTTTGTGGTGCATTAAGCATAAAGTTTTTTTTTTACCCCTTCTTTAAGGAAGGTTTCTTAAACAAAATTCCCCAAACTCAAATGTGTTCCCAATGTCCTTTCCTACTATGAGAATTTCCTGTTGGTTATAAGCTGGCTGCCTCATCAATCAGGGACTTTATGATTTGTCCCTAATTTACATATATGTCCTATTTTTACAAGATTCTTGGACCAGACTAATAACTATATTGTATGATCCCAACTCAGAACAGGAGGTCGACACTGGAAGAGACAGAATCATAAACTCATTAAAGGTTCTTTCCTTATTTTTTTCTGTCCTCGTTGATGACCCTCCTTGTTCTCCAGTTTTACCCTCCCGTCCATCTAGGTCCTGTTCAGGTGCCATGATTGAAAAACTCAGTTAACGGGCTTCAGGGTGTGATTGGGGGGCCAAACTACAAGTAACTCCTAGAGGCACACCTACAGGGAAAATGGGGTATCTTCTACCACATGCATTCTGTCCCTTTTTTATCAGCTGTCACTTTATGCAGGGTATCTTTACACAAACAATTATTTTATATGTCAGAAATCACAAGTTAAAAATCATGTGTTGCAAATCATATAGTTAGTACGGTTACTTAGTTGTCGCTGATCACCAGATAGAGGAAGTGCCAAATAAGCTAATCTCGGCAAAACATCGTCTTATTTACTGAATCTTCAGACTAACAGGAAAAACTTTTCAAATACGGACGCCAACAACTTTTTAGGTGAATTCTGGTTTAATTTTGTATTCCATATAAAATCATAAATATTTCTCTCTCAAAAGTGTATGTAACCTGTGCTGTACTGTCATGTTATGTGTGATGTATAGTGTAGGGAACCTGTGCTGTACTGTTGTTATTGTATGATGTTAGTGTAGGTAAACCTGTTCTGTACTGCATGTTATGTAGATGTATAGTGTAGGTAACCTGTTCTGTACTGTCATTTTTATGTATGATGTATAGTGTAGGTACCCGTGCTGTACTGCATGTTATGTTAATGATGTATAGTGTAGGTAACCTGTGCTGTTATGTTTTATGTATGTTTTATGTGTAGGTAACCTGTTCTGTAATGCATGTTTTGTTGATGTTTAGTGTAGGGAACCTGTGCTGTACTGTCATGTTATGTATTTTATTGTATAGTGTTGGTACTGTTCTGGTACTGTCCATGTTTTTTGTATGATGTATAGTGTTAGGTAACCTGTTCTGTACTGCCCTGGGTTTTGTATGATGTATTGTGTAGGAACCTGTGCTGTCTCATGTTTATGTATTTTATATGTATAGTGTAGGGACCTTTTTGCTTTGTACGGGCCCTGTTTTGTATGATGTTAGTAGGTAACTGTTCGTTTGCAATTTATGGAATGCATGTTAGGGTAGGAACCCCTGTGGGCTTGTATGTCATTTTGTATATTTTATGTTAGAACTGTGCTGGTAATTTGTCCTGTTTAAAGTATGATGGTTAAGGTAGGGGTTAAAAACTTGGCCTGGGGTACAGGTAGGTTTGTAAAAAGTAGATGTAACCGTATAGTGGGAGGTTAACCTGTGCAGGTACTGGTTATTGTTATGTTATGTTAGGTGGTAAACCCGGCTGGGTTTCTGTCATGGAAATGTTGAGTATTGGTGTAGGTTAAACCCGTTGCTGACTGGGCATGGATGATTGGTGGGGATAGGTTTAGGGGCCGGCGGATGTTTGGGGTAACTGTCTGTTCGTATGAGGATTGGGGGGGGAACCTGTGGGGTACTGTCATGTTATGAATGAAGAGTAGCCTGTGGTGTATGTTATGTGGGTTTAGTGGTAACCGGGGGGTCTGTTATTTGTGATAGGTGGGAACCTGGGTGATGAGGGAAGATTGGGTATCATGATGGTGTTGGAACCTGTGCTGTACGTCAGAGTTGTTCAGTAGTATATTGTTTGGTTTGGGGAGTCATGGTTTTTGTTCATATAAGTGAGTTTCCGGTGTTTGCTGGACGGTCAGTATGTATGATGTTAAGTGAGGTACCCTGTGTGGTACTGCTTAGTATGATGATAAATGGGGGTAACCTGTGTTGGGGTAGTGGCCATTGGATATGATGTTGTTATAGGGTGAACCCGGAGGGGACCGTTGTATGGAAAGGTGTGATGTTAGTTTTGAGGAGGGGGCTGTATTAGATTGGGTTTTATGATGGAAAAGTGAGGGGCCGTGTTTGGATGGTGTCCGATTTTATGATTGGTATAGTGTTAAGGGTGGCTTGCACAGTACATGGTATCTTATGGTTTTTAAATTTGGGGGCCGTTTCGGCCCCTTTTTTGGGGGGTTGGGGGGGGGTGGTCAAAGGGTGAAAAGGGGGGGGGGGGAAAGGGAAAGGGAAAGGGGGGGGGGGTTGTTTTTTCCCGTGGGGTTTTGGGGGGGGGGGGGGGGTTGGGGTTTTTATGAGGGGGGGGGGGGGGGGAAAATTTGGTGACGGGGGGGGGGGGGGCCGGGGGGGGGTTTTTTGGGGGGGGCCCCCCCCCGGGGGGGGGGGGGGGGGGGGGGGGGCCCCGGGGTTGGGGGGGGGTAAAATTTTTCCCCCCGAAAAAGGGAGGTTTTGGGGGGGTTTTTGGAGGGGGCCCGGGGGGGGGGGGGGTTAGTCAATTCCCGGGGGGGGGAATTGTTTGGGGGGGGGGGGGGGGCCCTTTTTGTTAAAAAAAACGGGGGGGGGTTTTTGTTTGGGGGGTCCGGGGGGTGGGTGCCCCTTTTTTGGGGGGGGGGGGGAAGGGTGGGTGGGACCCGGGGGAAAAAAAGGGGGGAAAGAGGCCCCCTTTTTTGGGGTGGGGGTTTTTTGGGTTTTTTTTTTTGGGTAAAATGGGCGGGGGGGGGGTGTTTTGTTTTTATTTATTGGGGGGTGGGAGGTGGGGGGGAAAAACCCCAAAAAAAGGCCCTTTGGGGGGCTGGCTAAGGGGAAAACCCGGGGGAAAGTTTGGGGGGGGGTTTTTTTTAATTGGATTTCGGGGGGGGGGTTTTTTTCGCGGGGGGAAAAACCCCGGGGGGGGGGTTTTTGGGAAAATTTTTCTGGGAAAAAGGGTGGCTTTGGGGGGGGAAAAAGGGGGGGGGGCCCGTAGGGAAATCCACCAGAGAGATGTCCCCGTCCTCTATATTCCAAGAACTGTAAAGAGGAAGAGAAGAACCTCCCACTGGATGATCAGGTAGAAGAAGCTGAGATTCCTGGAAATCCACTATAGATTGATGTCATGAAGCATCTACCAATCTCCTCCAGCAGCAGTGGAGTATATGTTATGTATAATGTATAGTGTAGGTAACCTGTGCTGTGTCGCAGTACATTGCAATCATGACTATTGTCAATAAATTTCCTATTTCACACTTTGACAATAGGTTTTGTCCTTTATGGATGATTTGCGATATTTAGAAGGATTTGAGGACCTCTGCAAGCATGTCATTCTGGAGGATCAGCCACCTCTCATATCACCAGGTAAGAGGCAACCTCCCTGATTATAGAGGAGACCAGGTGTGAGGGTCACCTAGATCCCCATCATCTGATCATCACATAGAAACAATAGATTCAGTCCCTGTGCTTATGTCCTATAGATGGATCCAGTAGGAGAAATCCCCCAGAGAGATGTTCCCGTCCTCTATATTCCCAGGATGGTCCAGAAGAAGAGCAGAACCTCCCACTGGATGATCAGGTAGATGAAGCAGAGATTCCTGGAAATCCTCTACAGATTGATGTTATGAGGCTTCTCCTAATCTCCTCCAGCAGCAGTGGAGTATACGCCGTATCTCATCTTGGTATTGTTGGGAGCGGCTACAAATGGTTTCTGGTTCCATAAGAGATTGTGTAACCTTCCTCCTGGTTGGACTTGCACTTGGCAATGAAGAGTCAGTGCGGAGGAATGTAAAGTTCTACAATGTAAATCATCCAGTAAATAACAGCACAATGCCACTCAGCTGCCTCTAAGGCTACAGAATACTGTCAGGGACTCACCAGTTATGGACATAATCTTTCTGCTTTACAAGACATTAGTGCAGCCTCATCTAGAATATGAAGGGCAGTTTTGGGCACCAGGGATGAAACCATCTGAAGAGGAGAAACCACAGTAATGAGATGTGTAAAAGCTGTGACATTACTGAATAATGGGAATGAGCAGCTTCTACTTCAGGATAGATCCTTCCATGTGGCCACAACACATTGGGGCAGATTTATAAAGGCAGTTGCGCCAGAATTCTGACTCAATTTGCACCAAAAATAACGTCTTACAAGCTTTTCGCCACATTTACTATGTGTTTTAGACAGTTTCAGACGCTTCTGCGCCTCGTCCGAAAGGGGCCTGGCCTCGTAAAAGGGGTACAATTTCACAGGAAAGGGGCGTGGCTTATATGCGACCAAAAAATGTGCCAGAATTTTGTCATAGTCTCTGGTGTAAAAGTAAGCCAATTTAATTGTGGTACAAACTTAGACTAGACAGTTCTAACCTGCGGCAAATTTATCAACACTATGATGAATGTGGCGCATTGTAAGACTGTCTGGTCTAACTTTACACTGTCTAAGAGTAAGACACTATTGATAAATCTGCCCCATTGTTCTGTACAATTATTGGGGAATGTTGCTCCTGTCTGAACGGCCACTTAGGAGACCCTTCTTCTTTAGTACAGATTGGTTCCTGCCTTCTGGGGGGTTTGACCTTCACCTGAATGTAGGATAAACTCTGCTCCTTGTTGCTTTGTCTCAGGTCCTTAATATGGAATCCTTGCAGGAAAGGTCCAGAGGAGCGATGAGTGGACGGGAAAACCCTGGATCAGTGTCAGTGACTGGTAAGAACCTTCCAGAAATCTTCTCTTTTATTCTGTCCTTATAAATCACAGACACCATTTACTTCCAACATTCTTCCTGCTTCCAATGGAGGAGATGTACAATATATCACATAGATCCTGCTGATCTGTTCCCACTATATTCATGGCCCTGGTACAATGTGACCCCAAATGGCTACAAACCCCTCTGTACAGATACAATTACAGTCACAGAACTGGAGAGCAGATACAGATTCAGAGTGACGGCTGCAGGATCACATAAGAGAGACCCTTCCCCATAGGAACTTACATTGTAAAGCCTCGGTTATCAGCCTGTGGTACTTGGGTCGTCAGGTTCCATGTGGCAATCACTGTCGCATATCCGTGTCGATGGGCCAGGCCATAGGGGCTAGTGAGATTAATGAACCATTCCTTAGTGGGTATTGGATTCTATGGACCAGTCACTATGGGGTACTGAAGTCCATGTTCCTGTCTTTTGGGTCTTTGGAGTCCATTTACCAGCGTCAATCGTTTATCGGGATTTGTGTACCAGCCTTTAAGGGCAATTTGTGCCATCTTCATGCTATGAATCTAGTGCAAAGAATAACTTACAATCAATGGAGGAGATAGGTTGTATCACCCCAGAAGACATCAAAAATCCTGAAAAAAAAGGGACAAAGTAGGGTGTGTACTATAAAACTTGGGATTTTTTGGTACCTTTTGAGGGCAAGTGTGCAACAGGTACAAGTTCCAGACAGGGTTGTCTTTTTTTCAAGATGACTACCCTTTATGTTTACTTTACAGCGTCTAATAGGTCACATAGGGGCATAAAGGATTTTTCCTTGTCCTACTTCCATCTTGACCAGTATTACTACATACCACTTGGGTTGTACATTTTTGTCTGTGAGCAGGACTTATAAAATATATATACTTTTCAGATTTTATCTATTAAAGGTTAAATTTTATAGTACGCACCCTATAAATGTAGTGAATATGATAATACAGTGAAGGAAATAATTATTTGATCCCTTGATGATTGTGTGAGTTTCCCACTGATCAAGACATGAACAGTCTATAATGTTAAGGGCAGGTTAATTTTAACATTGCGAGAGATAATATCCAAAATAAAATCTAGAAAATCACATTGTATAAATTTATGCTGAGAGAAATAAGTATGTGATCCCCTTCCAACCACTAAGATTTTTGGCTCCTACAAACCATTTAGATGCTCTTAATCAACTCGTTACCTGCATTAAAGAAAGCTTTCTTAAATAGTCACCTTTATAAAAGACTCCTATTCACAGACTCAATTAATCAATCAGACTCTAACCTCCACAACATGGACAAGACCAAAGAGCTTTCTAAGGATGTTAGGGACCAGGTCATAGACCTGCACAAAGCTGGAATGGGCTACAAAACCATAAGTAAGACGCTGGGTGAGAAGGAGCCAACTGTTGGTGCAATAGTAAGAAAATGGAAGAAATACAAAATGACTGTCAATCGCCATCGATCTGGGGCACCATGCAAAATCTCACCTCGTGTGGTATCTTTGATCATGAGGAAGGTGAGAGATCAGTCTAAAACTACCCCAGGGGAACTTGCTAATGATCTCAAGGCAGCTGGGACCACAGTCACCAAGAAAACCATTGGTAACACAGTACACCTTACTGGTTTAAAATCCTACGGTGCCCGCAAGGTGCCCCTGCTCAAGAAGGCACATGTGCAGGCCTGTCTGAAGTTCGCCAATGAACACCTGGATGATTCTGGGAGTGATTGGGAGAAGGTGCTGTGGTCAGTTGAGACAAATATTGAGTTCTTTGGCATTAACTCAACTCGCCGTGTTTGGAGGAAGAGAATGCTGCCTATGACCCAAAGAACACTGTATCCACAGTCAAACCTGGAGGTGGAAACATTATGTTTTGGGGGTGTTTCTCTGCTAAGAGCACAGGACTACCTCAGTGCATCAATAGAAGAATGGATGGAGCCATGAACCATAAAATCCTGAGTCACAACCTCCTTCCCTCCATTAGGACATTAAAAATGGGTTGTGGCCAGGTCTTCCAGCAAGATAATGACCCAAAACATACAGCCAAGGCAACAAAAGAGTGGCTCAAAAAGAAGCACGTTAAGGTCATGGAGCGGCCTAGCCAGTCTCCAGACCTAAATCCCATAGAAACCTTATGGAGGGAGTTTAAGCTCCTAGTTGACAAGTGACAGCCTTAAATCTTAATAATTTAGAGATAATCTGAAAAGAGGAGTGGAGCAAAATTCCTCCTGACATGTGCGGAAACCTCATCATCAACTACAAAAACATGAGTGACTGCTGTGCTTGCCAACAAGGGTTTTGCAACCATCTGGCAAACCTTAATACTTGGTGGCAAAATCCACGGAGTATTAAGTCTTTTTTGCCAGAGGGATCAAATACTTATTTCTCACTACAAAATTTATATAATTTAACAATGTCATTTTCTGGTGTTTATTTTGGATATTCTATCTCCAATGTTAAAATTAACCTTTACTTAACATTATAGACTGTTCATGTCATTGTCAGTGGGAAACTTACACAATCAGCAAGGAATCAAATTATTTCCTTCACTATATATCATCACAGCGTTGGGGGGACACTGATGTAATTTGTTTGAGTAGAGGGTACTTGGCCTAGGGACACTGAGGAACATTATAAAATCTAATCGATCAGGAATAGAAACATGTTTAGGTTCCCGGTGTCTGTCCTAAGAGGGGAGTTGTTTGATATTTTATAGGTGATCTACATAATATAATTTTTATTGATCCAATGCATCTAAACTGGAAAGCAAAACAATCATGGAAGCACATAGCTTTTCAGAGGAGCTGTGGACACTAAACTGCAGAACATTATTAATAAAGACTATTTACAAGGTTCCTTCCTCTCTCATGTCACCTGCATTGGAGCTTTGAATAGAATGGCCGTGAAGGTGGACAGAGCCTCTAATCCCAGTGATGGACAGACCATTATTTCTGGGACAGAGCAGTGACGCCAGTATTCACAATGCGGTCAAAGGCTGAGGATATTTGGGGCAACATACATATAACCTGGTGCTGACCGGCCAGTTCTAAATCGCTTTAAGGCAGTGTATAATGTGCCAGAATGTCTGAACCTGTTATTCTGCAGGTCATACATACAGGAATAGTGTAGAGCCAATACCACAAGTCTGGCTCAGGCACCACCTTTACCCTGGTCTGTTCTTCTGCAGGTCATACACATAGGGCAGTGTAGAGCCAATACCACAAGTCTGGCTCAGGCACCACCTTTACCCTGGTCTGGCTGTTGTTCTGCAGGTCATACATACAGGGCAGTGTAGAGCCAATACCACAAGTCTGGCTAAGTCTGGCTACCTTTTACCCTGGTCTGGCTGTTCTTCTGCAGGTCACAGATACAGGCGCCAATACACGTCTGGTTCAGACACCACCTTTACCTTGGTCTGACTGTTTTAACTGTTCTGTGCCTAGATTTGGTGTAAAAGAATCATAAATGTGTCTGCCTCTAAGAATGTGGTGAGACGCCCAAATCTTTAGTGCATTACAAAGTGTCCTTGGCTCATTACAAAGTGACGCTCCTGCGCTTATCACACCAAATTTTGGAGTGCACCGTACATACATTCTCTTTGGTTCAAGTACACCAGAAAACTGGCGCAGCCCAGTTCATAAATGTCGCCCTTTGTATCTGGACATGACATTTCAGACAGTGGAGGAATCTGTCTTTCTTGATACTCTTAAATGGGCACTTGGATGTTATTGATTAGATTCCCCCTTTTTTTTTAGATCACTCTGTATCTGTTGGAACAGAAAGAAACACTTTCAGTGCTGCTCCTGGTCTGGAGAACTCAGGTTCCGCAGGTACGACATAGACATTTATCTGAATGGGTGACGTGTAATAGTAAATTTCTAGATACCTGACTGCAGCTTCCCCAATAACCTCAGGGGTGCTGGGTGCAGCTCTGTCCTGGAGTTGGAAACTCTGATGAGACGACCACTTTTATGTTCTTGGGGCCCCTAATTAGTAATTTGTGGCGTTAGGTGAATCTGTAAAGCAGAATTTATTGCCGACCTTCTGTTCATCAATGTATGGGACCATTTTTAATAGCAATTTGTACCAATTATTTTGGAACATTTATTTGACTCCCAGTTATTGAGACACGGCTTTCCCAATTTTTGACTATGTATAACAAAGAGAACCTCTTCTACTGATTTGCTTTCTGTATTTTGATTCTTCTCATTAAGGAGATTTTTCATATAGATATTTTAAAATATTAATGTTTTTGAATAACATTTATTTCTTTTTCAGTTGAAAACATGTCGCGAGTCCCTCATGGAAATCTTTCAACTCCATTTTATGAAATAGAAGAAAATCAACCAGGAAGGGAGGAAACAAGAAGTGGACATCAAAGAAGTCACACAGATGAAAGGACATTTTCATTCTCTGAATGTGGAGAATCTTTTTTTTACAAAATACGACATCAGAGAAGTCACACAGGGAAGAAGCCATTTTCATGTTCAGATTGTGGGAAGAGTTTTAGTTCAAAATCATCTCTTGTTTTACATCAGAAAATTCACACAGAAGAAAAACTATTTTTCTGTCTGGAATGTGGGAAATGTTTTGCGACGAAATCAAATCTTGTTCTGCATCAGAGACTTCACACCGTGGCGAAGCCATTTTCATGTTCAAAATGTGGGAAAAGTTTTAGCCATAAACTAGGTCTTATTCATCAACTAAGATATCACATATGAGACCCAATTTATGTAGAGAAATCTGAGAACTCACACAGGGAGGAAATAATACTCATGCTCAGTATATGGGAAATGTTTAATCTAGGAATTGTTGAAGAACATCATTGAGGTCACTCAGGAGAGAAGCCATGGTAATGTTCAGATTGTAGGATGTGTGGCCGGTGTGGAGAACCATTGTTGGAGCTATTGTGTCACCTTTAGTGCATATGTGGACTGCACATATGTGGCACTGAAATGTCTCAATAAAATGTTTTTAAAAATAAAAGTTTACTGTTTATCTCACAAGAATTTTGCTCTAATCTCTTTGACTGCAATTATGTGTTTAAGGTCTCATTGATAATTGTCACTAGAAGAGATGACCCCAGAATGGGAAAGGTCAGGTTAATTTAGAACACTTCTTCCCAATAAACTGTTACCAGAAAAAATATCTTCATATTTCTCTAACAATTTATATTCCTATTTATGTAACCCCTGTTATGAGGTATGTCTAGTGACAAGAACTTTATCCCATAAAAATAGAGCTAACACTCCTCGTTGGACCAACAAACAAAGATGTGTCCACAGCTGTTAACAGGCGCTGGTACCTTACATTAATAAACTGGTTTATTTTCCATAAAATAGTAGGCAATGCATTTCAAATTCTATGATGGATACTTCTTCAGGTCTAATTATCGCACGATTCGGTCAAAATATTTAAAGGAAGTCTTGAGGAAAGACAGCTCTGAGGGGACATGATTAATTTATATAAATGGTCCCTACAAAAAGTATTTGGAAAAACTATTTCATGTAAAGCCCCCTCAAAAGACAAGGGAACATTCCATTCGGCTGGAGAAAAAAGGATTTAATCTTCAGAGAAGAAAAGCGTTCTTCACTGTGAGAACTGTAAATCTTTGGAATAGCCGCCTGAGGAGCTGGTCACAGCAGGAACAGTTGGAACAGAAAGGCTTAGATACCTACCTGAAACTAAAGAATATTAATACGCATGTAGCAATGTAAAATTCTGGATCCTGTCTGGTGGCGGCTCTGGGGTCAGAGATGGGGTCTTCTCTAGAACAGATTGTTTCTTGCCTTGTGGGTTTCAGGGTATTCACCAGTGGGGAGGCTGGGTTGAAAGTCCTTGTCTCCCTCCCTTCACCCACATTTTCTCCACTCTTGGTTAAGCTTGATGGACATTTATTTTTTTTTTTTCAACCGTACTAACTATGTAACTATATGTAACTATGAAACAGGTGCGAGATTGACAGTCTCTTTCGCCAATGACCGCACACATGAAACATGTTGTACAACTAAGCAAACACATGCTTGACCTATCCATTATCAAATAAACACTTATTTTAAACACTTATTCCATAACAATACATATAAAAATATAAATGCAAAACATCACATACACGCTGTTTTCAATAGGTTATGGCTTCTGAATAGAAAAACCATAGTAAACTGACCTCATAATCACTGACCACCAGGTCTCCTTCTCACTTTAAGTAGATGTTATAATGACAAATCGCAGGTATGTGTTCTAATGCGGCAACTCTCTGGAGCTGGCCTAAGTTTGCTTATTCTACGGAATACTAAGTGGTACACAAAGGAATGAAATGCGCTTTGATAGATAAGTGCCAAGTTGCAATGTAGTCTTCTAATATGTGCATAAGAAAGGGGAGCATCTCTCCCTGGGGAGAGCACCATATAGGTGTGTGGGGATTTGAAGATTGCCTTTTTGCACCCCACCCCACATTGCCTCTCAGCCAGCCAGCAAACTCTGCTCTGCACTGATGAGGGGCAAAACCCTGAAGCAGCTGTATGCAGAGGAGATATGCTGCCTTGGCTAACATCCCTTTTGCTTTCCAAAGACTCAGTGAGTCAGAAGCAAATTGAGGATTTTTTACAACCAATAGAGGGCGCTTGAGTTTCTAGCTCTTCTCCCATAATGGCTAGTGATCATCTGTGTATAACTAATAGATGTCCTAATAGATATTCTGAAGGAATCCCTCAGTGTTCCCATACAATCTATAACTGATAACAAAAACAAAGTATTATCTGCATCTTATTTTATTATTTTATAAGTTGCGTGGGCTCGTTTAGCCCATATGGAGTGAGAGTCTGTATTTGATAAATTCAGTGCATCTCCCTATGGCAAATTTCAAATTGATTTGGGATCTCTTGGGGAACATGATCGATAGGTGTCATTTTTAAACACGATGACTGATGTAAAACTCATTGTATTTTGTGAAATTAACAGAGAAGTCATCGTGTTTAAAAATGATACCTATAAATCCTGGATTTATGAAATCCAGACACTCGCTCCATATGGGCTAAACGTGGCCACGGAACATCTAAAATAAGATGCAGATAATACTTTTAGTTATCAGTTATAGATTGTATGGGAACAGTGAGGGATTCCTTCAGATGATCTATTAGGACATCTATTCGTTAGACACAGATTAGAAGAATACATTGCAGCTTGGTTCGTATCTGTCAAAGTGTGTTTCATTCCTTTGTGTACCACTTAGGACTCCATAGACTAAGCAAACTTAGGCCAGCTGAGGTGGCTTTGAGGGGTCTGTATGTCAGATACCCCCATAGATGACTCCATCTAAGAAACTACACCCCTTAAAGTATTCAAAACAGCATTTAGGAAGTTTATCAACCCATCGGGTGTTTCACAGAAATGAAAGGAAAGTGGACGTGAAACGTCAAAATTTCACTTTTTTTGTTTTTGTAGATTTTCAATTTTTATCCATTATTCACAAGAACACGGTAGATGTGACCAGGGAAATGTAACTTAATATTGATTCCACAGATTCTGCCATTTTCAGAGCTATCCCATATGTGGCCCTAATATACTTTTTGGCTCGACCACAAGCCTCAGAATAGGAGCAGTAACTACCGGACTCCGGGGCCTCATTTTCGATATGATTTTATTTAGGCGCCTTTTCAGGTTTGCAGACACCCTAAGGTTCTAAAACTTAACAAACACCCCTATAAAGACCCCATATTGGAAACTACACCCCTTAAGGAATTTATCCAGGGGTGCAGTGAGTATATGGACCCCACAGGTGTTTCACAAATTTTTTTAGCGTTAGGCTGTGAAAATCAAAAATTATTTTTTCCCCCAACAATCTGCAATTTTAGCTTAAAATGTTTCATTTTTACAAGGTATCCTAGAAAAAATCCCCCCAAATTGGGTTACATAATTTCTTCTAAGTTCAGCAATGCCCTATATGTGGTGAAAACTGCTGCTTGGGCGCATGGCAGAGCGTACAAGGGAGGGAGCGCTATTTGGCTTTTGGAACAGAGATTTTGGTGGGTGCCCTTCTCCATTTGCAAAGTCCCAAAGTACCAGAACAGGTGAAACCTTCCAGAAGTTTACTCATTTGGGATTCAACACCCCTCAGGGATCTCATCTAGGGCAGTATTTGTGTATTTTGGGCGCACAGGTGTTCCATGGTTTGTTTGTTTTTTGGTTTTTTTTTAAGCATTGGGCCAGGAAAATGGGGAGGGGAAAGCACATTTCCACCATTGTTTTTTGTGCTTCCTTTTTACAGCATTAGCCGTGTGGAATAAATGACAGAATAATTTTACTCTGTGGTCAGTACAATTACAAGAAAATAAATTTTATACAGGTTTTTTTTAGAGTTGATTACTTCTACACAATAGAAATAAGTTTAGAAAAAACTGCACTTTTATATCGTCATATTCTGATAACCATAATTTTATTATGCTGTATAAGGAGCTGTGTAGGGGGTTGTTTTTTGCAAGATGAGTTGACGTTTTTATTGGTGTCATTTTTGATGGGACAAGGCTTTTTGATCCATTTTCACCTCCTTTTTGGGGAAAGGGAGGAATAAATTTCCAATTCTTAGTGTTTTTTTTATTTTTTACGCACTCGCATGCGTAAATGTGACAATTAGTTTTTTCTGTGGGGGGGCCCTTACGGGGTTTCCCAATTATAGAGGTTTTTTTATGGGGAAGTGCTTTAAAGGGGGTTTGCCGAACAAACATTTTACCCCCACTTACCCAAGCAAAAGTCAAAAAATCACCTGATCTGAAACTGCAGGGGAAGAGGGTGGGGGGAGTGAAAAGTGAGGAACCAAGGGGACGTCTCAAAACTTAAGGAAAAATAAACTACAGATGTTTAAAACGCGACCGGCTCATACATGCAAAATGTCAGGGGAGCCTTATCGCTAAGTGTTTGTAAACAATCCTGGGAAAGAAGGAGACACACAACCCGGCAAAGAGCTGTGCATAAGGGGTCCCTTAAAGTTCACGAAATAAAAAAAACTATAACTTTTGGGTTCTTTACTAAAGAAACGCTTTTTTTCACGAGCTTGAAAGCTTCTTCGTTCTCTGTCACAGATAAAGCAGGGATCTAATAAATCTACAACTATTTAATTTTGTATACAAAAGAAAAAATTGTACCCGGTGCCTTTAAAAAATTTTCAGTCTCTCTCAGATAAAAGCTTCTCTGTGCAACCCCGTCCAGTCTTGTCGGGTTTTCAAATTTGACCTTTAAGTAACCAAGGGCAGAAAAGGAAAGCTGTAGCTCTCTCAACGGGAAATTTTTGAAATCAAATTATTTAGAAAAGTGATTAAAACCCATTTGGGAACCCACTCAATTTTACATCGTGGAAAAAACCCCTTTAAGAAAAAAAAAAAGGTTTTTATCTGTAAAACAAATTTTTTGAACCGTTTTTTCTAATAGCCATAATTTTTTTTTCCATTACAGAGCTCGTAAGAATTTTTTTTTTTTTTTGGGGGAAACTGCCCTTTTAATCGGCACACTTTAGTGTTTTAAAAAGTTTTTGATCGCTTTTTATTCCATTTTAGTGCTGCGGGTGAACAAAGATTGCAATTCTGTGTTTTTTTTTTTTTTCAGCTTCCCATGGGGTTAAATTAAAATCTATTTATGGGGTGGGTCGTTACATGCGGCGAACCAAATAGTTATTAATTATTTTTTATCTTTTTGGGAGTGTTTGGCCATGTGGGGGGAAAAGCGTGAAGTTTTTTATTTTTGTGTTTTACTGTTTTTTTTCACTTTTTTTACTTTTCCCCACTCAGCTATTGAGATCGCTATATCGGGGTGCTAGGGGTTTTTTTGCCCCCCTTTGCCCCACGTGATTTTCGGTGGGGGCCCAATGTTGGGGATGTCAGCTTTTTTATATACAGCAGACATCCCGCAGTGAATGGGGGGAATTCTGTTTTAGATTCCACGTCCCCAGGACGGACCATGTTTCCAGGTTGTAAAGAGGTTACATTGATTTCTTCTCTGGTGTTCAGCGTACGGGATCAATGATGTTCTACGGGCCGTTCTATTACTTTTTTTTTTCTAGTCCTCACTGAAAGAATTAAAAAAAAGGGGTAAAAGTACTTACTTCCCCTGAATGGTGCTTAAAATGAAATTCTTTTGCAAAAAACAAGCTTCTTGGCTCGTACCGAAAAATACAAAGGTAGGGTCCTCAATTTGCAATTTTCAAAATAAAAAAAAAATGTAATTCCTTGAGGGGTTATAGAATTTTTTTTTACTTTTAAAACAAAATTTAAAATTTTAAAACACTGATGCCCTTTCAACATTTGCTCCTATTACCCCTGTCAATGGGTTTGAGGAAATTTTGGGTACCAACATGGCCCCCAAGAGGCCTTTAACGGGCCCACGTCCCCATGGAAACCCAAAAAAGATGTGTTGTGGGGCTGGGGCCCATTGTCCCTTGTCTAATCATTTAGATCTACAGTGTGTTTACCTTTTCATGTGTGGCTGGTCAACCCCCGTAATAAAGTTGGGATCTGCCATTTTTGGGGCAGGTCTAAGTGACCCAACTCCCGACCCAACTCCCTCAGAGGGTATTTACATTTTGTGGTGACAAGCTCCCCCCCTTTCCACCTCCATGATGAAAAACAATCAGTGATGACCGAGCTCCCCCCCCCTTCCACCTCCATGATGGGGTTTATACGTCACAAATAACCAAGCTGCAGATCCTTTACCACACCATGATGGGATATCGTCACGAGTGGCCGAATCCCCCCCTTACCACCTCCGATGGGTATATTTCCTCAGGGGTGGCCAAAATCCAGACCCCTTACACCTCCATGAATGTTCAATCGTGGGGACCCGCTCAGACCCCTCTCACATAAGATGGGTATATACGTCAGCAAAAAACCCCGCGCGAGACCCCCTTTCCACATCCCGTTGGGGTATACTCAGCGATGACCGCTCCAAACCCCCCCACCCCCTAAGATGGGTATTTTCACGATGCCAACTCAACCCCCCAACACCTCCATGATGTGTATTCATAGCATGCCATGCTCCGACCCCTTTCACCTCCATGATGGGGATTACATCCCCAGAGTGACCAAGCTCCAACCCCCCTTTTCCACCCTCAAAAATGGGTATAACGTCAGGAGTCCAAACTCGAGACCTACCACCTCCATTTTGGGTATAACGTCATGATAACCAGCTAAGTCCCTTACCACCTTATGATGGGGAATACGTCAAGGCTTAAAGGGGTTTTTAAAATCTAAATTGCCCCTCTGCCCCTGTGGGGCACCCCTGAGGGGGAAATGGGTCCGGAAGGTAAACAACAAAGATAAATTGTAAATAAAGGGCAGGGGTGCCTCACGTTGGGGGAACAGGAGGGTTCCCCCCAGTGCACCTCCCTGAAGTAGGAAGTCCAACAGGAGAAATTACACCAGAGACAAGACCCCAACCAGCAAACGCCCGTCCTAGATCTCACAAGACAAAACACAAGGATGGGGCCGGGGTGACCTCACAATGTGGCTTCTGGATGATACTACCCCCACATGCGGGGGCCTGTTCCAATAAAATGGGGGAGGAATGCCCCTGGATTGGAAAGGGCAGGGAAGTGTTACCGCTGAATGGAAAGGTCTATGATGAGAGTCCACTCTACTCTGACAGGACCATGTCCTCCATACAACTGGGCAGATTTATCAAGGCAGTTGCACCAGAAATTTTGGTCAATGGGGGCCAAAAAAAAATGGGGCAGTTTTTTATTGTGTCTGACTCTAGAAGTGTAAAGTTGACCCAAAAGTCTTACAATGCGCCACATTTTTCTAGTGTTGATAAATTTGCCGGGTTGACTGTTAGTCTAAATTTTTCACCCCCTATAAGTTGGGTTACTTGTTCCCAGAAAAATGGACAAAATTCTGGCCCCTTTTTGGGCGCATTTAAGCCATGCCCCCTTTTTACGAAACCACACCACCCCCTTTTACAAAGCCATGCCCCTTTGTCGGACGAGGCACAGGAGCTTCTGAAATTGTCTAAAACATATAGTAAATGTCACAAAAAGCTGGTTTATGGCGCAAAATGAGCTGGAACTCTGGCGCCGCTGCCTTAATAAATCTGACCCAACGACTAACAAGTTTTTCGTCACATCTAGGGGCCGTTCACACGGCTTATTTTGGGCACGGATTGCAGCCGTATTGCGAGCCGTACTGCGCTGCAGTATGGCTGAAATCCGTGCCCGGCATTACAGTAATCCATAGGTCTCATAGAGAACTATGGATTCCGTCTCCTCTCCCCGCTCAGCGAATACGCCGCGGGGGGAGATAAGTGACATGTCAGTTATTTACGGCGTGTACACGCCGTGAATAATGAATGTCTATGGGGACGGCGAGCTGCCGGCCCCCCCCCCCCGCCCCCGCGCACGGCAGCCGGCGTAATTGCGGGGCGAAATCCATCCCGCAAATACGTCGGCAATAAGCCGTGTGAACTGGCCCTTACTATGCATCTTTAGACAGTTTCAGACGATTCTGCGCCTTGTCTGGCAAAGGGGCGTGGCTTAAAAGCAACAAAAAGTGTGCCAGAATTTTGTCGCAGTTACTGGCTTAAACGTAAGCCAACTTGTAGGTGGTGCAAACTTAGACTAGACAGTTCTAACCTACACCAGATTTATCAACACTATTATGTAAGACTCTCTGGTCTAACTTTACACTGTCAAAGTCTCTAAGAGTAAGACACTATTGATAAATCTGCCACATTGTCCTCTATGTGTGATGTCATGGGAATGGGTGGGGCATCTAGGGGAAGAGGAGGAACATCTAGGGGAAGAGCTTGAGTTTCCCAGAAACACAGGAAGTTTGAACAGGAAGAGGAACAAGGTATTTTCATGGGACTGTATGGGAGAGTGGGATAAATGGAGTGAGTGATGTCGTTATATGGGATTGTATGGTGGAGGGGCCTGATAGGAGGGAGAAGCTTCTCTAGGGCCACCAATAAACATATTAAAAGAGGTGCAAGTTCTGACCCCTGTGATACCCGACTAGTAACTGTTACCCCTACAGTACTGACCCTGAGGTCCCCACTAGTAACTGTGACCCCTCCCATACTGACCCCTGTGGTCCCCACTAGTAACTGTGACCCCTCTAGTACTGAAAAATGTGGTACCCAACTACTACCTATGACCCCTCCAGTACTGACCCCTGTGGTCCCCACTAGTACCTGTGGCCCCCTACAATACTGACTCCTGCAGTATCCCACTAGTAACTGTTACCCCTCCAATAATGACCTCTTGTAGTACCCCACTAGTAACTGTGACCCCTTTAGTACTGGCCACTGTGGTACCCCACTAGTAACAGTGACCGCTCTAGTACTGGTCACTGTGGTACCCCACCAGCAACTTTGACCCCTCCAGTACTGACTGCTGTGGTACCCCACCAGTAACTGTGATCCCTCCAGTACTGACCCATGTGGTACCCCACTAGCAACTGTGGCCAATCTAGTACTGACCCCTGTGGTACCCCACTAGTAACTGTGACCCTTCCAGCACTGATCTCTGTGTTGCCCTACTAGTAACTATGATCTATCCAGTACTGACCCCTGTGGTACCCCACTAGTTATTGTGATCTCTCCATACTGCCTCTTGTGGTTACCCAGTAGTAACTTTTACCCTTGCAGTATTGACCCCTGTGTTTTCCCACTAGTAATTGTTACACCTTCAGTACAGACCCCTGTGGTACCACATTAGTAACAGTGACCCCTCCATTTTCGACCCCCAGGTACTACACACAATTTGGGGAAAATCCAGTAAAAAACCCCCGTGGAACCCGTTAGGGAAGTGACCCCTCTAGCAATGACCCTTGTGGCACCCCTCTAGTAACTGTTTTCCCTAAAAAAAACTGTCCTCTATGGTACTCAATAGTAACTGTGATCCATCCAGTACTTACCACTGTTACCCCACAAGTAACTGTTACCTCTCCAAAGACCAAAGTAATAACCCACTAGTAAAATGTGACCCCCCAGTATGACCCTGTGGGACCCCCCCTAGTAACGTAAGCCCTCCAATATGACCCCTTGGTACCCCCCCAACTGTGGGGCCAAACATAATGACCCCTGTGGTACCCCCATAGTAACTGTGACCCTTCCAGCACTGAAACTCTGTTTGCCCCACTAGAACTATGATCTTCCAATCTGACCCTTTGGTACCCCACTAGTTATTGTGATCTCTCCAATTCGCCCCCCTTTTTGGGTTACCCCGTAGTAACTTTTTACCCTTGCAGTAGACCCCTGTGTTTTTCCCACTATAATTGTTTCACCCCTTAGTACTGACTCCGGGGTTTTAACATTAGTACTTGCCCCCCAGTATGACCCCTATGGTACTACATCAATTAGACACCCCCGAATAACCCCCTGTGGGACCCCTGTTAGTAACTGTGACCCCCTACAAGACCCTTGGGACCCCCTATAAAATGTTTTCCCAAAAAAAAAAAATGTCCCCTATGGTACCAATAGTAACGGACCATCCCGTCTTACCACTGTTACCCCACAAGTAACTGTTACCTCTCCAATACTGACCAATATCCCAAAAATCCCACTATAACGGACCCCTCCGTTTGACCCCTGTTACCCCCTTTTAAAGTAAACCCTCCAAACGACCCATTAGGGGGCCCCCCCCGCAACTGTGGCCAATCTAGTACTGACCCCTGTGGTACCCCACTAGTAACTGTGACCCTTCCAGCACTGATCTCTGTGTTGCCCTCTATAACTAATCTATCCTACCCCCTGTGGTACCCCACTAGTTATTGTGATCTCTCCATTCTGCCTCTTGTGGTTACCCAGTAGTAACTTTTACCCTTGCAGTATTGACCCCTGTGTTTTCCCCTAGTAATTGTTTTTTTTTTTTTTTTTTTTTAATTTTTTTTTTTTTTTTTTTTTTTTTTTTTTTTTTTTTTTTTTTTTTTTTTTTTTTTTTTTTTTTGTTTTTTTTTTCTTTACTCCTGTGGTACCACATTAGTAACTGTGACCCCTCCAGTACTGACCCCTATGGTACTACACTAGAAATTATGACACCTCCAGTAATAACCCCTGTGGTACCATGTTAGTAACTGTGACCCCTCTAGCAATGACCCTTGTGGCACCCCTCTAGTAACTGTTTTCCCCAAAAAAAACGTCCCCAGGTACTCAAAAGTAAGGATCCATCCAGTACTTACCACTGTTACCCCACAAGTAACTGTTCTCTCCAAAATGACCAAAAGTCTAACCCACTAGTAACTGTGACCCTCCCTACTGACCCCCGGGTACCCCACTGTAACTGTAAGCCCTCCAAAAATTTAACCATTTTGGTAAACCCCCCCTAGTACCTGTGACACCCTTTATTTCTGACCCCCTTTTGTCCCCCCCTATAAAGTGATCCCTCCATTTTGACCCCTGTGGTCCCGACTAGTAACTGTGATCCCTCCAGTACTGAACCCTGTGGTCCCGACTAGTAACTGTGACCACACCAGTACTGAACCCTTTGGTATTCCACTAGTAATTATGACACCTCCAGTAGTAACCCCTGTGGTACCACGTTAGTAACTGTAACACCCCAGTACACCCCTGTTTAAAATCCCCCTAGTAACTGTGACCCCTCCAGTACTACCCCCTGTGGTACTCCACTAGTAACTATGACCTCTCCAGTACTGACCTTGGTATCCCATATAATTATAACCTCCATACTGACCCTGTGGGGGCCCCCATTTCTACTGAACCCCCCCCAATAAAGATCCCCGTGGTACCCCACTAGTACCTGTGACCCTTCCAGTACTGACCCCCTTTGGGACCCCCCCTGTAATATGAACCCTCCCGTACTAATCCCCAAAAGGTACCACTTAGTAACGTGACCCCCTCCAGTGCTACCCCCGTGGGATCCCACTAGTAACGGACCCCCCCCAAAAATGACCCTTGTGGTATCCACATAAAAAGTGACCTCTTCAAAAATGACCCCTGTGGTACCCCACTAGTAACTGTGACCCCCTCCAGTACTGACCCCCGTGTAAACCCCACAGTAAAATGTACCACTCAATACGACCCCTGTGGGATCCCACTAGTAATAACACCTCCGTATAACCCCCGTGGGGACCACGTTTGAACTGTAACACCTCAGTACTGACTCTTGGTCCCCACAGTAAATGTGACCCCTTCAGTACTGCCCCCTGGGTACCCACTATAACTGTGAAACCCCCCCCCATATTGCCCCCCGTGGTCTCCACTAGTAACTTGCCCCCTCCATACGACCTCGTGGTACTCCACTTGTAACTGTGACCCCCTCCAGTACTGCCCCCTGTGGTACTCCACTAGTACCTGTGACCCCTCCAGTACTGCCCCCTGTGGTACTCCACTAGTAACTGTGATCCCCCGTACTCCCCGTGGGATCCCCTATTTTTCTGTGACCCCCCCCATTCTGCCCCCTTGGACTCCATAGTAACTGTGACCCCCTCCAGTTTTGCCCCCGGTGGTACTCCACTTGTAACTGTGACCCCCTCCAGTACTGACCCCTGTGGTACACCACTTGTAACGGACCCCCCCTACTGACCCCCGTGGTTCCCACTAGTACTGTGACCCCTCCAAAGACCCCGTGGGTTTCCCCCTATTTAAGTGACCCCTCCAATACTGACCACTGTGGTATCCCACTAGTAATTATGACACCTCCTGTAGTAATTCCTGTGGTACCACGTTAGTAACTGTAAAACCCCTAGTACTGACCCCTATGTTACCAGATTAGTAACTGTGACCCTTCCCAAAACGACCCCCCGTTTACCCCACTAGTAAAGTGACCCCTCCAAACGACCCCTGTGTACCCCACTAGTAACTTTACCCCTACAGTACTGACCCCTGTGGTGCCCCACTATTACCGGTGACCCCTCCAGTACTAATCCCTGTGGTACCCCACTAGTAATTTTGAACCCTCCAGTACTAATCCCTGTGGTACCATGTTAGTAACTGTGACCCCTCCAGTGCTGACCCCTGTGGTACCCCACTAGTAACTGTGACCCCTCCAAAAATGACCCCTTGTGGTATCCCACTAGTAACTGTGACCCCTCTTCTACTGACCCCAGTGGTACCACACTAGTAACTTTAACCCCTCCTACTGACCCCAGTGGTACCACACTAGTAACTTAAACCCCTCCTACTGAACCCTGTGGTACCCCCTAGTAAAATGTCACCCTTCCATACGTGGTAACCCCTTCCCATTGAATTTTGATTTCTTTTCCCCCTGAGCCCCCGTGTACCCCCACTATATTGGACATCTCCCAAATTTTGAAACCCCGTGGTACCAGATTAGTAACTGTGACCCCCTCCAGTACTGACCCTTGTTGTACCCCACAAGAAAAAGTTAAAAGTAAAAAAAAAAATTAAAAAAAAAACCCCCTTTCCCCCTTTATTTATATTTAAAACTAACAAAAAATAAATCTACTTGTTCCATCGCGTCTGTAAAGTCCCAAACTCCCCCCAATATCAAAAAAATTTATTCTGCACAGGGAACGACATAAAGCCAAAACCCCTTTTCATGAAAAGTGGGGGGGCGGGTTTGTTCCCGGGCCCCTGGAAAAGATGGAAAAAAAAAGGGTCTTTTTTTAATCCCCCAAAGAGTCTCAACTGGGCCCCAAAATTAAAAAACACCTCCCCCCAGACCCGCCCCCCCCTTTACACAGCTCTCCCGGGGGGGGAGGAATAAAAAACCTCAAACCCCCCAAACAGCGCCCATCACAAAAATCGGTCTTCCGGGGGGAGGAATAACACCTCACCCCCGAGACAATTTGGGCCCCTCACATTGGGTCTACTGGGGGAAAGGAAAAAAGACCTCCCCAACCCCCCAGGGCAGCGCCCATCACCCGGCTCAAATGGGGGGAATAACACCCCCCAAACCCCCCGGAACAAGGGGCCCCTTTACATGGCTCACTGGGGAAAGGGAAAAACACTTCCCCCCCGTAGACCCGTGCCCATCACAAGGGTCTACTGGGGAGGAAAAGGGATTAAACCCCCTCCCCCCCCACGACAACCCCAAAAAAAACTGCGTACTGGGGGGGGAAAAACACCATCCCTCACAGACAGCTCCACCCACTGCTTTTAACCCGGGGGGGAAATAACACCCTTTGCCCCACAGACCCCCCCCCCAACACAAAAGGGTCTAACCCCCGGGGGGGGGGTAAACCCCCTTGCCCCACCCAACCCGCGCCCCTCACATTTCTACCCGGGGGGGAATAACACCTCACCCCACAGACAGCGCCCACACATGGCCCCTACCAGGGGGGGATAATTCCCCACCCCAAAAGACAGGCGCCCATCCAAAACACCCTCCCCCTTTCCGGGGAAAAATAACACCTCACCCCCAGACAAGCGCCCATCCCCACAGCTCTAAAACCCGGAGGAATAACACCTTGCCCCACAGACAAACGCTCACCAGGCCCCGGGTCTACCCGAGGAGGGGAAAAACACCTCACCCTGGGAGACAGCACCCATCACATGGGGTTTTGGGGGGGGAATAACACCTTGTTCCCCCAGACAGCGCCCATCCCATGGGGTCTACCCCGGGGGGAATAAACCCCCCGTCCCCCCAGACACGCCCATTTAAAAAGGCTCTAAAATGGGGGAGGGAAAAACACTTCACCCCCGCAACAGCGCCCCTCACACCCTTCTCTACGGGGGGAGGGGAAAAACACCTCTCCCCCAGACCGTTGGGCCCTCACAAAACCTCGACCCCAAATGGGGGAAAGGGAAAAAACACCTTTACCCCCCAACACGCCCATGGCCCCATGGCCCCTAACCCCGGGGAAGGAATAACAAAAACCCCCCCCCCCCCCGGGAACAGCGCCCAAACACACAGCCAACCCGGGAGGAAAGCACCTCACCCCAACAACCCGGCCCCTTACAAAGGCTCTAACCAAAAAGGGGGAATAACACCCTTTCCCCGCAAAAAAAGCACCCAAACACACAGGGCCCAAACCGGGGGAGGAATAAAAACCTTTGCCCCACAGACAGCGCCCATCACACGGCTCTACTTTGGGGGGGAATAAACACCCCCCCACAGAACAGGCCCCCCACCCCACCACGGGCCCAAATGGGGGAAAGGGAAAAAAAAACCCCTGCCCCACAGACACGCCCATCACACCGGGGACAATAGACCCGGGGGAAAGGGAAAAACACCTCACCCCGGGAGACAGCGCCCCCTCACAAGGCCACCAGGGGAGGAATAACACCTTTGGGGCCCCCAGCATTTCCCAGCACAAAGGCCCCTAAAGGAGGGGGGAATAACATACCCCCCGCAGACAGGGTGGCCCCCCTCCCACATGGCTCTTTGCGGGGGGGGAATAACCCTTTTGGCCCCCCCCCCAGACCCGCGGCCCCCCAAAGCGGGTCTACCGGGGGGGGAATAAAAACCTCGGGCCCCCCAGACATCGCCCATCCCCCACGGCCACGGGGGAGGAAATAGCACCTCAAACCCCAAAAAAGAAAATCGGCCATCACACAGCTCCTTAAACCCGGGGAAAAATAACACCCCCCGCCTCCACAGAAAAGCCCCCAAAACAAGGTCTACTGGGGGGGGAATAACACTTCAAAACCCCCCAGACGCGCCCGACCCATCACTGGCTCAAACCGGGGGAGGAATAAACACCTCTCCCCACAAACAGTGCCCATCACAACGGCTCCCCCAGGGAGGAATAGCACCTCACCCCCACGACATCCCCCCAACAAAACGGCTCAAACCAAAGGAGGAAAAAACACCTTTTCCCCCCCCAAAAAAGCCCCATAAAAACAGCACCTTAAACCCAGGAGGAAAACACCTCGCCCCCCAGGGGCAGCACCCATTTACCCCGGCTCTACTGGGGGAAGAAATAACACCTCGGCCCCCCAGACAGCGCCCAAAAAAAAAACGGCTCTACTTTGGGGGTTTAAAAACACCTCGCCCCAAAAGACAGCGCCCATTCCCCACCCGGGTCTACGGGGGAGGAATAACAAACCCCGGCCCCCCCAAAACAGCCGGGCCCCTCACACGGGGTCAAAACCGGGGGGGGGGAATAACACCCCCCCCCCCCAGACCGCCCACACATGGCTCTACCAGGGGAGAATAACACCTCCCCCCACAAAAAAGTGCCCAGCACATTGGGTCTACGGAAAGGGGGGAAAAACACCTCACCCCCAGACCGCGCCCATCCCCATGGCCTCCTGGGGGGGGGAATAACATTCCCCCGCAGACACGCCCCTCACCAAAAATTCCACCCCCGGGGGAGGAATAAAACCTCGCCCCAAAAGACATCGCCCAAACACTGGGTAAACGGTTTTCATACTTGGGGGGGAGTAGCCCCCTCACCCCACAGACAAAACGCCCATCACACGGGTCCCAAACCAAAGGGGGGAATAACACCTTTGCCCCGCCAAAAAGCAACCCCTCACAAAAAGTACCCCACCCTAGGAGGAATAACACCCCCCGCCCCACAGACATGCCCCACCAAAACACAAAAAGGCTCACTTTGGAGGGAAAAAAGTTACTGGGGTTTTAAATTTTTTAAAGACAAAATTTGGTCCCTTTAATTTTTAGGGGGGGTCTTATTTTCCCCTGAACAAGAAATTTAAATTTTTTGTTGAACCCAAAAAAAAACATAATTTAAAATAATATACGTCGTCCCTGAGTAAACCCGGTGGTTTAAAAACAAAAAGGAAAAAATTTACTCAAAGAAAGTCAAGGGCATCATCTTCTGGCACATCATAACACTCTTTTTTAGTTGAAATTTGTACTCCATTCTTTTGAATCGGGCCCCCAACTTTCGTTCTAGCAATAGCACCTTCCTTTTAAAGAGCACCTCTTGTCCAAAGGGCTTACCTTGTGTGGGAGATCAAAAATGATCTGCTAAGGTATGGTGGGGGGGACTGTGCTGACGCCGCTGGGTCTTATTCGGGAGGCCTTCTATATCTAAGCCTGGAAAAAAAAATTGCATTAGACCTTATTTTCAAGGGATGTCTTATTTTCGGGGAAACACTTTAAAAAATTGGTAAAGGGAATCCCCCCGCCCAGAGCACAGATCTCCATCTTTTTAACCAAATGGTAAAACTACATAAAAAACCCTAAAAAGAAAAGATGCACTTATTTTTTTTGTTTTTTTTCCCTCGAAAATTTTCGGGGGTTTCCCGTAAAATTAAGGTGCGGTAAAAGGGTGTCTAAAAAGTCCATTTTTCCTCCCCGAAAAAAGCCCTGAATGTAAGGGAAATTAAAAAGAAGTTTTTGGTCTTTGAAGGCAGGAGGGAAAAAGGGAAAGCAAAAAATAACTGTTCCTTCCCCGATAAAAAGTTTTTTGGGAAAAATTTATATTTGTAAGAAGGGGGAAAATAAATCTTTTTTAAAACCTCTTTTACTTCTTTTATATTCTTCCCCCGATAAAAACTTGTTAAATAAAAACCCTTCCCGAAAATACAAACTGCCCGGACCAGCCCCTTACTTGTCCCGGAGATGCCTAATTAGGATTTCTTTTTTGTCCTACCCGAGCCAGGCAGCAAATGATGGTAAAGGGGGACCAGAGAACAAAGGGAAAATTTAATGTCCTAACCAAGAAAAAGGGAAAGAATGAAGGACACTCGTAAATCCTTACACAGAAGGGCCACAATTTTCCTTTTTATAGGAAACCTTCCCAGGGCTCCCGTCCCGGGTTCCCACATATCAGGAGGTAAAAGATACTGTTCAAACCAAAGGGTTTTCAGGGTTGGGAACTAAAACAATTCTCCATTTTTTTTTAAAAATTACTTTTTGTTTTTTTAGGATCCCGCTTCTCCGGGTTCTGAAACCCTTTTCCCTGTTCTCTTGTGTAAATATTCCCCGACATTGACCTCCCCATTTTACCTTCATCCCCGAGAAAAATTTTCTCAGGAAGAGTAAACTCAGTCACAGAAAAAACTATTCGCGAAGTCATCCTCTTAGTGACGGTATTTTCCCGTCACTGTAACCTCTTGAGGGGCGCACCCACCATTAATGCTAAACATAAACTTCAATTTATACAAAATTCATGAAGGAGTTATTGTCTTACCCTCCTTTCCATGATTCTTGGCATTTTACCTTTTCTCTTGTGGTTTTGATCCAGCGTTCCTAGGTTCCCGAGCGGCGGTTCCTACCTCTTAAATCCAATTTTCATGGTCCATCCTGCTTGTTCATTTTAGTGATCAATAGATTTATAATTATCGGGATTTTATATGTTTGAAGCCTTTGTACTATATGTTAATTATTGTGTATACATTGCCTCATGTTGCGAATCTGGCAAGAAGTCACTGTGCTAATAACAGGTCCCTGTGCTAATTCTAATTATTCTAATGTATCCTTTTTTATTCATATTATTATTATTATATATTTAGTTTTATTCTATTGTTACATATTTGTGTAAAGAATTTTAATTTGCTTTTTACCATTCATAGTGCAATTATGTTTTAAAACAGTTGAACCTCATTCTCAATTTTTTAATCCATTACCGCCAAAATACAATGTATATGTAGCCCAACATTGTCGGTTTTTTGTATTCCTGATGAAACTCACCAGTGAGTGAGTAAAACGTGTTGCATTTTGTTTTCCTTATAATAAATCTGACATTTAATGTAGAATTCTATGAGCCACTTTACTTTTACCTAATAGCTTTTTAACTTTATTATATTCATGTTCATTGCTAATTTTATCATTGTGCAAGTGCCATCCATTTCTCTGCTATATGTAACTGTTTATATATATATATATATATGTGGTCAATTACCCTTCACACACACCAGATTAGCATAATTAATATCATCAGCACCTCCTGATATTCCACCAATCAGAACTATTTGTCCTCCTCTCATATAACAATAGTGCACTCACATTAGATATCCGGTGTGTGGGGGAAAGCAGTTGCAGGTCACCATTCCCATGTGTAGATCGGCGTTCCCACTGCGCAGACTCACAGACGTGATACACCAAACCCTAATGTGGTGCTCACTATCCCTGCATGTCACACCTCATCCTGACATCCTCAGACTGAGAATGCTGTGTAATAGATCATTCACTTCTACCGATAATCTGTTCCTGTCTGTCTCGATACCAGTTTGACCAAACTTCTGAGAAAATTCTGGCTTGGGACATCCCTTATTGTAACCCTAAGCAACCACGAAATGGAGCAGGAAACATAAACTCAGAAATCAGAGCTAAAATTTCTCCACACATTCCCCTTATATCTGATGCTCCTGCCCCATTATTATTAGTAATATGGCTGCTCTGATTGTGGGGGTAGTATAATCCGGGGGCCACAATGTGAGGATGCCCGGGTCCCATCCTTGTGTTCTGTCCTGTGAGATCTAGGACGGGCACTCACTGGTTTGGGTCTTGTCTCTGGTGTAGTTTCTCCTGCTGGACTTCCTTGGTTGTTCTGGGAGGTGCACATGGTGGTAACCCTCTGCTGTTCCCCCAATCTGTGAGGCACTGCTGACACCTTCATCTTGCTGTTTGCACACAGACACCTTAACTTTCTCCTCCAGCCCCAGTTCACCACTCATAGGGCCACATGGGGCAGAGTGGTGGTAATACATAATAGGCCCCACAAATCCTGAGGTTCCATTTGGTTGTCATGGAGACCGAGGGGGACTATATACAGGGTTTGGACCTTTAAGTAATAAAAGATACAAAATATTGTATTTGGTATAACATGGGACATTTTATTAATGCAATAGAAAACAAATGAGAGTTCTGTGTCTGGTTGTCGGTCTGAATGGGATGTGCCTCATATGGATTCACAATGCTCATTGCTTCCAATGGTTCTCATATCAAAATGTCTCTGAAGAGGCGAGTGATGTATTTACATAGGACTGTATGTTGGAGAGACCTCAAAGGAGAACAGGACTGTGAGAGAAATACAGGACTCTGGATAGTGAGAAATTTATAGTGTTTTGTTTGATAAATTTTGTCACACTTAATTTCTCATTGAAATAAAAATAAATTGAGTTACTTGATATTGTAATATTTTTTTTTTCAGTTTAAATGGTATATATTAGAGGAGCTGGGTGACTACTGAGCTGGCGACAGTGCGGTATATACAGTATAAGACACTACAATAGCCAAGTCCCCTCCATTATACGCTCGGGTCAGTCAGGTGGAATTCATTATTAGTGACATCGGACTTTATTGGAGATGTTCTTCTAAATGTAACTCAGCCCCAAATCCTTCTTGTTTCCTCATGTTTCTCGGGTTCAGGACTCTCACAACCAACATTATTTGTGAACAACCAAAGTCACTGACCCCACAAGGATGGATGAGGACAGAAATCAGATGGCGGCCAGGATATTAGAGCTCACCCTGGACATAATCCACGTGATCACTGGAGAGGTGAGCGTCTCACATGACATCATTCCTATCTCTATTAATAAGACAGGACATGAATGGAAGGTGAAGGCTCCTTAGAATCTATGTAGTGATCGGGGTCTCCCCATACACAGGATTACACAGTAGTGAAGAAGTCGTCTGGTGAGTGTGTGGCCCCCCGTGTGTCAGGAGGACGGAGCAGCACCCAGAGCCCTGAGCCTCCACCTCATTCACTGATACAGAAGATCCTAGGGCTGAACAGCAGGATGACAGAGCTGCTGACTGGAGAGGTGAGCACTGCTGGGAATGCTGGGATACCCCAAGGGATGAAGTGTCTGGAGGAGAATTGTATCATTGTCTGTGTCAGGTTCCTATAAGGTGTCAGGATGTCGCTGTCTATTTCTCGATGGAGGAGTGGGAGTATTTAGAGGGACACAAGGATCTGTACAAGGACATCATGATGGAGGATCAGCCGCCCCTCACATCACCAGGTAAGAGGAGACCTCCCTGATTATAGAGGAGACCAGGTGTGAGGGTCACCTAGATCCCCATCATCTGATCATCACATAGAAACAATAGATTCAGTCCCTGTGTTTATGTCCTATAGATGGATCCAGTAGGGGAAATCCAGCAGAGACATGTTCCCGTCCTCTATATTCCCAACATGGTCCAGAGGAAGAGCAGAACCTCCCAGTGGATGATCTGGTAGATGAAACAGGAAATCCTCTATAGATTGATGTAATGAAGCTTCTCCTAATCTCCTCCAGCAGCAGTGGAGTACACGCCGTATCTCATCTTGTTATTGTTGGAAGTGGCTACAAATGGTTTCTGGTTCCATAAAAGATTGTGTAACCTTACTCCTGAATGAAGATTCAGGGTGGATAAATGTGAAGTTCTGCAATGTAAATCATCCACTAAATAACAGCTCAATGCCAGTCAGCTTCCTCTAAGGCTACAGAATACTTTCAGGGACTCTCCAGTTATAGACATAATCTTTCTGCTTTACAAGACATTAGTGCAGCCTCATCTAGAATATGAAGGTCAGTTTTGAGCACCAGGGATGAAACCACAGTAATGAGATGTGTAAAAGCTGTGACATTACTGAATAATGGGAATGAGCAGCTTCTGCCTCAGGATATATCCAATGTGGCCACAACACATTGTTCTGTACACTCTTTGGGAGAATGTTGGTCCTGTCTGATCGGCCTAAATGTAGGATAAACTCTGGTTCCTTGTTGCTTTGTCTCAGGTCCTTAATATGTAATCCTTGCAGGAAAGGTGCAGAAGAGCGATGAGTGAATGGGAAATACATGGATCTGTGTCAGTGACTGGTAAGAACCTTCCAGAAATCTTCTCTTTTATTCTGTCCTTATAATGTCATAGACACCATTTCCTTCCAACATTCTTCCTGCTGCCAATGAAGGAGATGTACAATATATCACATACATCCTGCTGATGTTTCCACTATATTCATGGTCCTGGTACAATGTGACCCCAAATGGCCACAAACCCTGTACAGATACAATTACAGTCACAGAACTGGAGAGCAGATACAAATTCAGAGTGACGGCTGTAGGATAACATAAGAGAGAACCTTTCCCATAGGAACTCACATTGTAAAACCTCGGTTATCAGCCTGTGGGACTTGGGTCCTTAGGATCCATGTAACGGTCACTGTGGAATATTGTTGTTCATGGACCAAGCCTTAGGGGCTAGTGAGGTCATTGAACCACTCCTCAGTGGGTATTGGATTCTATGTACCTGTCACTAGGGGGCACTGAAATCCATGTTTCTGACTTTAAAGGGTTTTGGAGTTCACGTACCAACCTTAGTATGGTGTTGGGGTCCGTTTTCCAATATTTCGGGGATGTTTGTTTCATCCTAATGCTACAAATGTACTATATAGGATATTACATCAACATAGCCTTGGGGTAACTGATGTCATCTGTTTAGAGGATAATTGGCCTCGGAAATGCTGAGGAACACTGTAAAATCTATGGGATAAGGAATATCCTCCTCGCCTTCCAAGAGCCATAACTTTTTATTTTTCCATCTACATAGAGATATGAGGACTTGCTGTTTTTATTGGTGCCATTGACTATAACATACAGTGCCTTGCGAAAGTATTCGGCCCCCTTGAACTTTTCAACCTTTTGCTACATTTCAGGGTTCAAACATAAAGATAGAAAATTTTAGTTTTTTGTTGAAGAATCAACAACAATTGGGACCTAATTGTGAAGTGGAACAAAATTTATTGGATATTTTAAACTTTTGTAAAAAAAAAAAACAAAACTGAAAAGTGGGGCGTGCAATATTATTCGGCCCCTTTCAGTGCAGCAAACTCACTCCAGAAGTTCACTGAGGATCTCTGAATGATCCAATGTTGTCCTAATTGACTGATGATGATAAATATAATCCACCTGTGTGTAGTCAGGTCTCCGTATAAATGCACCTGCTCTGTGATAGTCTCAGTGTTCTGCATCATGAAGACCAAGGAACACACCAGGCAGCTCCGTGATACAGTTGTAGAGAAGTTTACAGCGGATTTGGATACAAAAAGATTTCCCAAACTTTAAACATCCCAAGGAGCACTGTGCAAGCGATCATATTGAAATGGAAGGATTATCAGACCACTACAAATCTACCAAGACCCGGTCGTCCCTCTAAACTTTCATCTCAAATAAGGAGAAGACTGATCAGAGATGCAGCCAAGAGGCCCATGATCCCTCTAGATGAACTGCAGAGATCTACAGCTGAGGTGGGAGAGTCTGTCCATTGGACAACAATCACTCGTACACTGCAGAAATCTGGCCTTTATGGAAGAGCGTCAAGAAGAAGCCATTTCTCAAAGATATCCATGAAAAGTCTTGTTTAAAGTTTGCCACAAGCCGCCTGGGAGACACCCAACATGTGGAAGAAGGTGCTCTGGTCAGACGAAACCAAAATCCAACCACAATGGCCGCTATGCAAAATGATATGTTAGGCGTAAAAGCAACACAGCTTATCCCCCTGAACCCACCATCCCCACTGTCCACATGGTGGTGGCAGCATAATGGTTTGGGCTTTTCTTAAGAAGGGACAGGGAAGATGGATAAAATTGATGGGAAGATAGATGGAGCCAAATACAGGACCATTCTGGAAGAAAACCTGTTGGAGTCTGCAAAAGACCTGAGACTGGGACGGAGATTTATATTCCAACAAGACAATGATACCAAACAAAGCAAAATCTACAATGGAAGGTTCACAAACAAACGTATCCAGGTGTTAGAATGGCCAAGTCACAGTCCAGACCTGAATCCAATGGAGAATCTGTGGAAAGAGCTGAAAACTGCTGCTCACAAACGCTCTCCATCCAACCTCACTGAGTTCCAGCTGTTCACAAACGCTCTCCATCGAACCTCACTGAGTTCCAGCTGTTCACAAACGCTCTCCATCGAACCTCACTGAGTTCCAGCTGTTCACAAACGCTCTCCATCCAACCTCACTGAGCTCCAGCTGTTCACAAACGCTCTCCATCCAACCTCACTGAGCCCCAGCTGCTCACAAATGCCTCCATCCAACCTCACTGAGCTCCAGCTGTTCACAAACGCTCTCCGTCCAACCTCACTGAGCCCCAGCTGTGCGCCAAGGAAGAATGGGCAAGAATATTAGTCTCTTGATGTGCAAAACTGAAAGAGACATCCCCCAAGCGACTTTCAGCTGTAATCGCAGCAAAAAGTGGCGCTACAAAGTATTAACTTAAGGGGGCCGAATAATTTTGCACGCCCCACTTTTCAGTTTTTTATTTTTTACAAAAGTTTATAATATCCAATAAATTTCATTCCACTTCACAAATATGTCCCACTTGTTGTTGATTCTTCACAAAAAAATTCTAATTTTATATCTTTATGTTTGAAGCCTGAAATGTGGCAAAAGGTTGAAAAGTTCAAGGGGGCCGAATACTTTCGCAAGGCACTGTATCATGTACTGAGAAACCCCAAATAAATTATTTGTGGAGTGACACCTAAAACAAACACAATTGCGCAATTTTTTTTTTTTTTTTTTTTTAGAGGGTTTCGTTTTTATGGAGTTCTTTCCTTGGTATAAGTGATGTGTTATTTGGATTCTGTTGGATGATACGATTCTGTTGATAACAAATTTTGTAAAGTTTTTGTTATGTTTTAAAAATAAGTTTCCATTTTGACCAATAACTGTTTTGTTTTTCTAACATTTTTGGCTTGATGAAGTGTAGTTTTTACTCGCACCATTATGGAATACATGCAACTTTTTGATCAATTTTATATTCAGATTTTTTGGGAACATGAAATTGCAAAAAAAAAACAAAAAACACTTTTTTTGACGTTGAGAATTTTTTTTCTACTATGGTGTTCAGCACATGGGATAAATTATTTATTTACAAACCAATTATGTGTAACTTTAAAATTTTTTCTATTCATAAAATGGCAAAAGGGGATATTTAAAACTATATTTTTTAAAAGTTTTTAACTTTAACAATTAGTCACCTTGTAGTAAATGACCAATAGGGAGTGAGATGACTTCTCCTACATACGGCTTTTCATTTATTACCTTTTCGAACCTTACTATTACAGAGTGTATTACATACATGGCATCTACAGAAAACTGTATGAGGCTTCTGGCTGCTATGTATGGAGTTGGCTCAGTGCGTGAGTCCACATCATACACTGTTCACACTATTTGGATGTACGAGTATGTCTGTATGTGTGAATGGGTTAATCCCAGTGATGGACAGACCATTATTTCTGGGGCTGAGCAGTGATGCCAGTATTCACAATGTGGTCAGAAAGTGAGCGTGGAAACTATAGGGCTGTAGGTTTCTCCTCTATTGTGGGGAAAATATGTGAAGGTTTTCTATGAGAAGCCATACTGGATTGCCTCAGTGATAATAACCTTATAACACAGCAGCAGGATGGCTTTATGAGGGATCAGTCCTATCTGAGCAGCTTCTATGAGGAGGTAAAATCCAGACTGGACCTGGTTAAGGCTGAGGATGGTTTATATCGGGACATGAAGTTTGGAAGAATTAAAGAATCTGGAGGTGGACTAACTTTTTCTTGGTCTCTCCCTATATGGACCCATTGATGTCATTCTTTGGATTTTCTCATTCAAGTTCACTCTTTGTCAGATAGAACAGAAGGAAACACTTTAAGTGCTGCTCCTGATCTGGATGACTCTGTTTCTCTATAACATAGAAAGCCATTTATCTGAATGGGTGACATGTAATTGAACATTTCTAGATGTCTTTTTTGGCTGCAGTTTCCCCAATAATCTCTGGGGTCCTGGTCGCAGCTATACTCCGAGGTTGGTGACTCTGACTAAACAACCCCTTTAATTCTTGGAAGCAGAGTCCAGTTTCTACCACATTGGGGCCCTAATAGGACTTTATGTTTACCAAATTTAAACACTATCACAATCTGGTGATGGCTTTCTATCAATCAATGTAAGAGCCAAATTATATGAGCAGTTCGTATAAATTATTTGAGAACATTATATACATTCACTTGACTTCAAGTTATTGACCCAAGGATTTCTTATGTAACTACAGTATGATAAAAAGAATCTCTTCTACTGATTTCACTGTATTTTGATACATTTTTGCTCAATGTGAAGATTTTTCACATAGATATTTTGAAAATATTTATTTCATTTTGGAAAAAAATCTTTTTTTTGTAGGTGAAAATGTAAAGAGAGGCCCCAATGAACGTCTTTCATCCCCATTTTATGAAATAGAAGATAATCAACCAGGAAGGGACAAAACAAGCAGCCAACATCAAAGAAACCAGACAGATGAAAGGCATTTTCATGCTTAGAATGTGGCAAGAGTTTTATTAACAAATCATATCTTGTTACACATCAGAGAATTCACACAGGAGAGAAGCCATTTTCATGTCCAGATTGTGGGAAATGTTTTAATGTGAAATGCAATCTTGATGCCCATCGGAGAATTCACACAGGGGAGAAGCCATTTTCATGTAGAGAATGTGATAAATGTTTTAGTCTGAAACATAATCTTGTTGCACATGAGAAAACTCATACAGGGGAGAAGCCATTTTCATGTGGGGAATGGTGGAAGAGTTTTATTAAGAAACCACATCTTGTTTCACATCAGAGAATTCACACCGGAGAGAAGCCATTTTCATGTCCAGAATGTGGGCAGTGTTTTAATAATAGATTAAATTTGGTCACACATCAGAGAATTCACACAAGCGAGTAACCATTTTCTTGTATAGAATGTGGGAAATGTTTTAAGTGTAATACTGATCTTATTAGATATAGGAAAATTCACACAGGAGAGAAGCCATTTTCATGTCCAGAATGTGGGAAATGTTTTAGTCGGAAATATAACCTTATTATTCATCAGAGAACTCACACAGAGGACACGCCATTGTCCTGTACATAATGTTGGAAATCACTCAAGATTCTAGCAGGAGAGAAACTAAATTAAAGAGATGGTCCGGTAATTATTTTTTTTTTTAATAAATTTTGGCCCAGTCTGTGTGTAATTGTGTGTATACACTTTATTAATGTGTTATGTATGTTTGTTGTGTTTTTAAGCATATATTTTTACTGTGATGTGTATGGCAGGGAGTGATGATATCCTTACCACTGCATACACTAGACTGGAGCCAGATGGTGTACATGAACGCTGGTCAGGAGGTTGGCACTGTTATATTGTCGCGCTGGCAGCTAAAGATTAGAAATGTCAGCTGTCCTGACGATTTGCACCAGTCAGCAGCCTGGCCGTCTCTGCTATAGTGTATGCAGCAGTTAGGGCTGGAACTTTCTTAAATACAGATTACAGTAAAAATGTTTCAAACACACACCAAACATTAACATATTCGCATACACATATTGAGCCAAATTTCTGATAAAAAATTAAAAAGGACAACTCCTTTAATGAATAGAAATCTGAGAACTCACACAGGAAGGAAATAATATCCATGGTCAGTATATGGGGAACATCATAGAGGTCACGCAGGAGAGAAGTCATTGTAATGTTCAGATTGTAGGAAGTGTGGCCGGTGTGAAGAACCATTGTAAGAGCTGCTGGGTCACCTTTTGATACATGACTGGACTGCACATATTTGGCACTGAAATGTCTCAATAAAGGTTTTAAAAATAAAATATTACTGCTTCCCCCAGAGAGACTTCTGTTCTGATCTCAGTGATCACTGATAATTGCCACTGGAAGAAATAACCCCGGGATGGGGAAGGTCAGAGGTTTATATTGGAACAATGAGAACAATTCTCCCCATTAAACAGTTACTAGTGAAGTTGCCAAAATAGCGTTTCAGATGTGATTGGGTTTTCAAATCAAAAATGGAGTTGAAGGTAAAGTTATCCAGGATTAATTCTGTGCAAGCATTGGGAGACTTTCATGGCATACAGTATGTGGCATATACAGAGATTTCCCACCCGACTCCCAGAAAGTTCAGATTTTATAGCCTAAACCCCCTGTTTTTTCGGCAGGAATACAGCAGCCAATAAATTTAAAGCATTAAATAATTAGCTGGTTCCTATACGCTGGTTTGAACCTAACTTTATCATATCCAGAACTCCTCTGGGTGTATCCCTCCTCAAACAAAGAATCTTGTCTAAAGGAGTAATATTTCAATGCATGAATAGAGCTATACATCTGGACCACGTGTATGTAATTAACTGATGCCACAGTGTCTCAGCGACAGGCCCCAGAATAAGTCTAAATTCCTTTCACTTAGATCCATGGGGTAGGGGCACTAATGAATAATACAATTGCCTTTTAAAGAACAAAAGCACTACTTAACCTAAAGAATTGCAAAAACAAGTGTAGAAAATGAAAGTATAGGAGTACAAGGTTTTAGCCATTAAAACCCCCTATTTTTTATCCAAAGAATCTAAGATGAAACAAGGATAGTTTAAACGGGTTAGGGGAAAGAGATTTAAAAACCCTTGGCAAGACAATAGGAGAAGTAGCAAACAAAAATGACTAAAAGTGAGATAAAAAGCCCAAATGAATTAAAACAAAATAAAAACCTTACATTAAAAAATCCGATAAGGGGGGGTTCCGTTGTGGTTGGTTCTAACCGTACCACAAAATAGAATGGAATTTGAATGACAAAAAAACATACAAAAAAATGAGGGGAAAAACCCTAGCAAAGATAACGAGTAAATTTGAAAAAAAACTACAAAAGGCTTTGCACAGGGCAATAAAACAGAAAAGGAAAAATGGATCCATGGTAAAAAACCCTAAGATCCCATATTTTATGGGGAACCAAGACCCACAAGGAGGATTTTTCCCCCAAAAAAATTGACCGTTGTCCGGAGAACGTCTATTTTCCCCAAATTAAATAAAGGGATAGACAAACTCCTTAACCCCAATCGGCGGATTACCCGGGTACCTAAAGGATAGTTGTCTGTATAAAATTTCTCTAGTTTCCCCTGTCAAAGAATACGTGGCTATCTTGATGCCCCATTTAATTCCAGCATCCCCCAGGGGTTAGTTAGAACGCGGGGAATTTTCATTTTGAAAATAAGTTCCTACTCTAAAGCTAAAAATTTTTGTGCTAGAGTGTTAATTTTACTTTACAAAAATTTTTTTGTTTTTTGATGAAATATTTTATCTGCAACTTTTTGGTCTCAATGGGGCCACGGCCCCCCCATCCCGGCCAACATTTTTTAGGGCCGGGTGGGACAAAAATTTTATTTACAGTTAGACAATCCTTACTGTGGGCCCTGGTCTGGTAGGGCCTACTTTGATACCTCCTCATTGTTTGGGGGGGTCGGGTGGGTCCTACCAGACTTTGTCTTTTATCCAACTGAAAAGACCTTATATCAGATTCCTCACCAGGGGAAAAAACCCAAAGGAAAAATAGCTTTCCTTGATAAAAAACTTCTTAAGGTGCCCAAGGTGGAAACAGGGGGGGTCCCCAACATTTTTAAAAAACCCCACTAGGGGAACACTATATTGAAAGAAAATATTTTTGTCACCCGAAACATAAGTGGAATCGTACCGTTGGGAATACATAAAAGCCAAGGGGCATGCACACAATACAGGATTTATCAACCAAATGAATTTAGATAAAAGGTTGAAGAAAAGATTTTATACTAAGAATCAACTAAAAAAAAGCAAGATAAAAAATGCAGAACAAGACACGGGCAGATTTATTAATAGAAAAGAAAAAAAGCCTAACAAAAAGAAAGGAGCTATTGCATCACAACAAAGTAAGGTAGAATTCAATAAAATCAAACAAATTTTCATAAAAACTTGGGTATCCTAAACAAGACCCCAACACGAGTATAGTGGATATGGGAAAGGGTTTTTTGTAGTCGGAGAAATTGTACTATAGGTAACCACATACCCCCAAGCTGTTCACTGAAAAAAAAAAAAAAGGGATACCTGGCTCTCGTGAAAGGTTTCTTCCCCTGTGGAAAAAAGAAGGGGTACATTAAATTTGCAAACAAGAGGACACAATCAAAGAAATGGGAAAATACCAACAAAAATTACAGATCAAGGAGTTCATTAATTGTGTTGAGTATGTAATCTATGCCATTGAGTACTAATGTATAAATTTTAACATTGGCAACAATACGAAAAAAAAAAAACCATTTCAGAACACTCGCTCAATTAAGCAGGGGGTCCCCTCCCATTCTGGTGCAGCAAGCACTTTTTAGAGGTCCACGGGGGATCAGCGATCTTCTGCTGCTCGGAATAGAAAGAACAAACCCACCCAATATGGAGGGGATGCCAACAATGCTGGGGAAACGAAGCGCATGGTTTTATAAGTTTTGATTCCGTCCCCAGGGGTTTTAAAAGCCGCTTTGACTTGGCATACATCTATTGATTGTATATTTTCATATGTTGTCATGCATTTTTTCCCCGTTGTAACACAGGTGAGGTTTTTTGCAATACATTTTGGATGGGGGGGAAAATGTATCACAGACCACCCCCCCGTTTTTTCTATTTAAAATGTCATTTTGTTTTTGAAAGCAACCTGAACAAGGGCCGAATCCCGAAACGCCGGGGCTTTTTTCCCCGTCTGTACCCTCCTATTTGTGCCTTCAATAATAAACTTGGCTTAAAGATTATCCCTCGCGGGCCCCGTTGTTTTCCTTTTGGATTTTGTCTTTGGGGCCGTGGCTGGGGTCAGGACCGGGGCGAAGGGGAGCCAGAGGCAGTGCTGGAAAAAAGTCTACTACTAACCCCTACAGACTTGCCCCTGGTGGCGCATTCCCATTTAATTTTCTTTGCTTATTCTAAATTAACTACACATCCCCTATCATCATATTTGACGAGAACAGAGAAAAATTAAAAAGTATATAAAAATCATATAAATATGTAATAATAATAAAAATTGCCCTCACAATTTCCCCTTTTTTTAGCAATATGTGTATTATCCATGTCTTTAGGGTTTTTCCAAGTACATTCTCCTGCAGCTAACCTGCACTGCCAGACTTTTATATTTACATGCTTCTTTTTCCTTACCTCCCCTATGCTGGGCTCCTCAGGAATAATGGGATCACCTACACATATTTAAACTCTCAAAATAGTGAGGTGCCCATGTCCTGAGGGAAAAATTTCATATTCCCAAAATCACGGCGAGAACAATTTCTATTATACACACATCTCATCTCCTTTTACTATCCCCGAATCCTCCAACCATATTCCATTACCCACATTCAAAGTCATCACCATTTTAAAAGAGGAAGCAAAAGCTAAAAGTCCCATTTTATTTCCTTTTGGGGTCAAGGGGATCACACAAAACAAGTGCTCCTACACTATCATGGGTTCTTACATTATTACAAATTAAGGTCTTTCCTATTAACATTTTCAGCACAAGAGCCAATATTTATCCTATCGGGACCGATACTCTCAAACTCCTAACCCTCTGTACTAACACACTGACATTCTGACTCTCATCTGTATGTGTTGTGAGGCTAATTTGAAAAAAGGGTGAATATGTCCATCCTGCTATGGGTAAGGGTACAGTGGTATTCCATCATTGGTCCATTTTTGGAATTGGAGCTGTACCTTCTAGGGGATAACAAGACATTGTGGACAGTTCCTCCCAGGTTAATGGAATTGCTAGATAGAGCATAGTTCTAGCATTTGCTGGGGTGTGAGTACATATCCAACAGTCACCGAACTTTGTGTCAGTATTCTCTACAAGTGAATCATATAATAGTTTATGATGTTGCAGGAACTTATATATCACATGATTGTTCAGCATATCATTTCAGTGTGTAAGATACCACTACCATTGTGGGCAACACAGTAAGACGGTAAAAAGCTTACTTTCATCTTTTTAATCCTACAGGAAGAGTCATCCTTTTTGCAGTGACTGGCATGGACCCAGTTGTTCTTTCCCTCTAATTTCACCGAGGTTGCTGTTGGCATCAGAACTTGGAAGGGGCGATCATAACGATGCTCAAAGCAACTTCTCACATGTCTTTCAAAGACCACCCAGTCACTTGGCTCAAGGTTCTGGCTACTCCAGTCACTGCTCGGATCTGGAATGTAATTAAACACTTATTTTATGTATGATTTCAGGCTGTTCTATGCAGGGGTCTGTACACATATCTGTCATGTGTATAGCAGACTGAGAACAAAGCTAATGGCAAACACTCTGGCCAGGGCTTCCCTGTTTCTTCCATAACTTTCTGTATTTTAGGTTTGAGAGCTCCAGTTAACCTTTCTATCTTTCCACTGCTCTGAGGATGGTAGGGGACATGAAAGGCTTGTTCTATACCTGTTACATCCTTCATGACTTTCCCTGTCAAGTACGTTTCGCTATCACTCTCTATTATTTCTGGCAGCCCAAATCGACAAATACGTTTTTCTTTAATCTCAAATTATTTCAGCGGCAGTTGCTTTTGCTGCTGCTTTCGGTTTTTTTTTTTCTTTTTATGTGTAGGGCTTCAGGCCACGGAAAAAAGGTCTATGCAAAACAAAGGACATATTCAATTGTGATGGGAGCGATTTACATTGACTACGTCATCGGGTCGCATAGTCGATATCGGCACATTATCAATAAGATATCAGTAGTCGATAATAGATTATCGAAGGCCGTTGACCATAAGTCTATGGCGGAGAGGAACAACACTTCATTCATCTATACCCAAAACATGGGATATGAGAAGCTGGAATTAACATCCACAACAGTCATATGTTAAGTGCTTAATTTAGGCACAACCACATTTAGGTTATAAAAGCCCAGAAAAAAAATAAGACCATTCGCACTATCCTCTTTCTTGACTATCCAAGCCATGACCTTAAACTGGCATGACCCACAATTAAAAAGTGCCAGAAGGCAGTATGATTTGAATCATCTATTTTACTTGAAGCTGGACTTGACTATTCCCCTGTCCTGGAACGCAGCTTGAAGCCCCAAACCTGCATGACCCGGATTAAAAAGTGCAGACAAAAGGCGTCTTTCTACTCTCCATTTTAGTTGAACTGGAATTGACTATACCTGTCCTCGTAGCGAGCATTGAGCCCAATCCTGAATGAGCCCCCAGATTAAAAAGTGCAGGGATAAAAGGAGTCTTTTCAACACATTTTAGTTGGAACCTGGACATTGACCATATACCTGTTCTCTGTACCACTCAGTCAATGACACATAAACCTGTCTGACCTCCACCCCAATTTAAAAAGTGCCGGGAAAAGGAGGTTTTTGAACTACCTTTTAGTTGTACTGGACATTGACTAATTTGTCATGGGCCACAGCGATGAGCCCCAAACCTGCATGACCACACATTTAAGAATAGTGCCGCAAAAAGGGGAGTCTATGAAAAAGACACACCAATTTTGTTTTCAACTGGAACTTTGACTATACTCTGTACCTGTACCACAGGCATGACCCCTATCCGTTATTGACCCACACATCACCAAAGATGGCACTATGCTATTATTGTACAGTTGTACTCTCTTTTAGTATATTTTTTTAGGTAAACTGACATTTGTTTAAGACAGAATTTATTTAGGGTTGTATTTATTTATTGTTTTCACATTATTATCATTTTGCTTTTTTGTCAAGAACTGTGTAATACATACCACATACACCCTCCTTGCAGGTTTTTTAAAGAGTATTTTTGGTTACACATGATAGATGTGTTTATTCAGTACGCCCCCCCCCAACCCCCCCCCCCAAACCCCAAATAAGTATAATAATGTTCCTATTCAAATCCCCAAAACATTATTAGTTGAGAAGAATATTTTGCCCTCCTCCGGCTTCGCTGAGAGTCGATTCAGCCAATCAAGATTCACATGGTTTTGAATTTTTCCTCCAATCCTTCTCTTCAGTGATTAGGGAAAAGGACAACCCCTGGAAGATCAAAGATGCGGACCCCATAGTGACTCAGCCCAGAGAAAAATTTTAAGCCTCAAATTGTGCAATTTGTGTCCAGCCTCTGGAGCCCCTTTTTGAACACTACTTAAACTCACAGAAATACCTTTTTTCAAGAAAATCTGGATTTTTTTAGAGAAATGTGAAGCTATCCGATGCCCCCTAACGGTGAGAGCCATTGCTGCTGTCAGCCATCTGTTAACACGGAGGTCCAGCTGCAGGGCCAGAGCTTACAGTGGGTGCGGTGAGAGACCAGGTCTAGCGGTCTGTATCTATTAACACGCAGGTTCAGTCTGCAGGGCCGGAGTTAACAGTGGGTGCTGGGTGAGAGCCCAGGTCTGGTAGTCAGTCGTCCGTTGCTCATCTTTGGAACATGGTAAAAAATGCCCTTTAAGACGCCAGCAACGAAAACAGTCGTGACCTGGAAGCAGGAGTGCGGACGTCCGGGAAGTGTGAGGTAAGACGGCTCTCCAGCCTTCCTACAAGTTACCCCCCCCCTACCCCCCCAAATAAAACCCCCCCCCCAAAGGGTGGGGGTCAAGACTGGGTAGCGCTTGTCCGAACTCTCCGTATGATGTGCGGACCATTGAGCTTCACTTGGACAATAACTTACGTGGTAAAATTCCTGTTCCAACCCCGGTGCCTTATATCTGGCATTCTTTTTGCTCTTTTTACTCAACGTGCCTGGAGCGAAATTGCTCTCTGTACTTTTTCTATGTCTCCGCTGCTCCATACTCCTTGTCATCTCGATTAACCTACATCGTGGTCAAGTTTTCCAGTGTGTAGCCTCCCTTGATACAATTCAGGGAATTTTTTTACCAGCTATTTTGTACATGCAAGTTTTTTATGTAGTTTAATTCTAGAAAAAACATTTTTTACATAGGATGGAATCCCACATGGTCTCTTGTTCTCTCTTTATTTTAATAATTTCTATTAAATGAGGTTGTCTCTTTACAGGGTTTGTGTACAGGCTATGTTAAAGAGACTCTTGCAAAAAAAGTCATTTTGCCATATTTGTGTCCATTAACAATGTCTACGTTCTATTCCTTGTTTCTGACAGCACCATCACCCTTGAGCCACTCTTGGACATTTGTGACAGATACATATGTCTGTTATGAAACATACATTTTTTTTTTATAAAAGATAGGAAACTGTAGTATAGCTGCATGCACAAGCATAAAATGCCACCATAAACTTCAAAGCTCATGACCCTTGAGCCACTTTTGGACTATTGTGTAAGAAAACACAATGTCTTTTAGAAATGACATTTTTATTTATTAATAGGACCTGTTGGTTTAGATGCATGTCACTCAAGATAATGCCACTCCAAAAAGATATTCAATATGCATGACCACTTGATCTTGAGCCACTTTTGGCAATTGTGAAGAACAAATGCTGTTGGAAAACATCATATTTTATAATAGGACCTGTTGTTAATAGATGCATGTTCACAGCAATAAATGCCCAAAATATTAAAAGCATGACGTTGAGCACTTTTGACAATTGTTGAAGAACAAATGTCTGCTAGAAACAACATTTTTTTTCATCTATAGGACACTTAGTATATGCGCAATGTCACAGCAAAAATGGGCCCCCAAAAAATTCAAAAGCATTAACTTGAGCCTACTTTTGACAATTGTGAAGCACAAATGTCTGTTTCGAAAACAAACATTTTTTTAGTATAGGACCCATCGTAGTGGTTTGCTGCATTTTCAAAGCCGTGAGCTATGACCCCTTAAAATTGTTAAAGAAATGACTTCTCAGCACATCTACGTTAAAAATTTGTGAGGGAAAAAATGCGCTCAACTTTAGACAGTACATTTCTGGTTCTAATAGGAACATTGATTATATCTGTATCTCACAGACAACAGACTTCAATAAAAATTATAAATTGTTATTCAGCCACTGTTAAATTGTTGAGGAGAAATTTCACTTAAAAGCTACATTTCTGTTCCATAGGACCGATGATTATTGCTGTATCTACTAGCAACATGACCCCGGGTTGTCAATGAAAAACTTGCTGTCTCTTTTTAACTGGGTCTCCTCACACGCATAAACCGAGCAAAATGAAATGTTGGGAAAAACGAGAATAAACATTGCCAGTAAGAAATGTTCATTTTAAAAAAAAGTTTTCAGAGGACCATTTACTGTTTTGAAGAGGATCTGAAGTAGACGGCAAACTCAATCGGTGACCTCGGCAAGATGGGGCCTCAACTCATCAGAGATCCATGCTGATTCATCTTGATAGAAAGTCAAACGATCACTCGCATATCTGTGGAAAGCCGATGAGTTTAGTCTGTCATGACGTTCTCCAGCTGTGTGTAAGGTCACCAACACCCGCCCCCGCCTCACGATTATGATCTGCTGGCTGCCTGGGCAGGACAACACCTCTTGGCGTGGCAGGAGACTAGCTGCGGCCATTCGTCCATTTTGGATACCCAGAAAGTCTTTATTGGGTCCCCGAAAAACACATACATAAAACTATTCGGGTGTGTGAGACTGACAGATAGATCGTGCACCATGATCTTAAGCTGGTCTCTGTGCTGTTGGATGTGTGCCACCAGCACTGCGATGCGTTGTGAGGTGTTAGAAATAAAGATTGACAACGAGTTTCAACCCATTAGGATTCTGACACCTTGCCCTGCCTGCTGATGCTGCTGCTGCTACGGCTACTCTGGCACTGCTATGCTGTCACGTCGGCTGATGTTGTTCCACCGTTGACATTGAGAACGGGAAGCAGACGCTACTGATGTCTCCGTTGATCAATCAGCAAGGTCCCATTTCATGCATTTTTTTTTTTTACTCTCATTTGGGTGGGTGGACAGTAAGTGCTGAGATTTGTTTTTGTAACGGGGAGTCCAGGGAGGGTGGCCACCAGTATAACTGGTGTTCATTTTGATGGTCGAGGAGGCACTACAAAGCTGATCTTCCTCATCTTCCTCCTCCGCCTCAAATATCGCGCCACTCTTACTCAAGGCGAGGGACGTCGGTAACGTCGGTGTCTAAGAATACTCTCCTCCACTTCCTCCGGCCCAGCTTCAACACAGCACGTGACTTGCCTGAGATGATTCACCCTGTGAGCTGATGCGCTGGCCTTGAACTAGCCCTGGACCCCGAACCACTGCCTAATGAGTCGATAAAAATTGAGGAAACTATTGGGCCTTGTGGATTTGACGGAGAGAAAGGTCAGTGTCCGAATCTGTGTCTGTCCTCCTCCTCCTCGTCGCTGGCTGGGACCTGTTGTTTTCACACGCAGTGTCCAAACGATCGTTCTCCAGACTAAGATCACCATCAATATGACTCATGCTGAGACAAGGCAGCATTGTCTGCACACTGTCCTCATTTTGGTGGTTCCTTTTTTAAAAAACTGGCTAAGGTTGGTTGCCAGTGCTCTAATTCAATGCCTCCACCTCTCGGTGGACTCAACACCCCAGACGGTCCGCACCGCTGCTTTGTCAGCTCATGTAGTCACTTACATACTTGCGTAATGATTTGCGTGATCCCTCACCAATCGCCCTTGGAGCATGTGTATGTGGAGGGTGCGAAATTCAAGTGTGTTGCCAGTCACAAGTGGAGACGTGTTGCACGGGTGGAAAGGCCGAGCTGAAAGACTGCAACACAGCCAGGCGGGATGAAGCAGTGAAGCTACCTGGCGAACGGCGGAAGTGCGAAAACTCAGACTTCGAGCGTCCTCAGCAGGCAGTTCCAGGCCGGAGTTAGCTCTTTAGAAATTTCTGGACGACATGGTTTTATTGAACATGTTGGCAGGCAAAGGTATGTACTCCAGTACCAGTTCTTGAGGGCTGGCCATAGCAGATTTCGACACCGTTATCACACTCCATCCTTGCTCGGCACAAGGTTACATTGTCACCAGCCAGCGCTATATTGCTCAATTGCGTGAAGAGTGCAAGCTGTCTCAGCTCTGGAACTGTGTGTGGATGGTCACCAAGAGATTTAATTTCAATCAGGCCCAGGGTTCTCTGGGCACGTGGACTGCCACCAGAGGGACTTGGGGGAAAGGAGCCCTGCACCATCCCTGCGTTTTGACGAGCGTGTTGCCATGCACCGAGCCTGAGAGCCACAGCTAACCCCCAGAGACATGACACCCAGCTCCCACCCAGCAGTGAGACTGTACACAGTGATTGATTAGCGACATTGGCCGTTGCTTAGCTGACTCTTGTCGTGTTTGGTGGTTCAGAATGGACTTTGCCGGCCACAGATGCAGACAAAGTCCGCTTGAAATTTTAGATGACCACGTGGCTGGCCATGGGCAAGGGACGGCTTTCTGGCAATAGAAATGCGCTGCTCTGCATCTGGTATATGGGGCAGGCAAAGGGCCATGATAGTGCAGAACCCATCTGTGTCTTCCAACCGACGGAAAGGCAACATTTCCAAGGGACCAAAAAGCTGGCCAATGCCGACATCATGGCTTTGGCTTGTGGATGGTTTGGGTTCTTGTTAAAAGTGCTTTCTTCTGGTTCCCAAAACCTGGAAGAAAGAAGCCCTCGGCTGCTAGAACTGGCGCCGTCATGTCTACGGCGTGCAGAAGTCGGTCTCAAAACTGGCGGAAGGAGCAGGGGTAGGTTGTGTCTCTGGTGGTGCTGGTGGTACTCGGGCGACAGGTGGGAAGGCTGAAGCCGGAGGCTGATCCCTGAATCATGGATTTGAGAGACATGGGCAGCGTGGAAACGCCTTGGTTTCGTGGCGGAGGAGGCGGAGACAGGGAGGGTGTCGACGCTCAGTGGTTGGAGTTCTAGGCGACGGCTTCTGGCCTCTTTTTTGGCCAAGTGTTGCCTCCATTTCCACAATCATTGCATTCGCTTGATGTGACTAGCATAAGTGGTGTGGTTTAACACCTAGAAGGTTATTGCCTTCTACACTTATGTATTTTTTACAGCAAAGCGGCATATGGACATCGCAGGGTTGAATCAGAGGCTTGGCTCAAAGAAGGCCCAGGGCTTGAGAGGCCTGGACCTCTTTTTTGACGGCGTAAGCGAGGAGCGGGGTTTCCGCTGAACCGGGCTGGCAGGAAATCATATCAGCGGGACTTCCTTGGCGACCGCCCTTCCCTGTTTGAGGCGGGACCGTATTGACACAAAGACCCCATCGTCTTCTCCTCGCTACCAGTGATGAGCGCGCTCACAAATCGCAAAATTTTTTTTTTTCTGATGGAAAGACCACGTTGGATCCGCAATGTCGTATCATCAATCATCCTACACAGGTGACTTCGTTGTCCTGACATATCTGCATCACTAGGAGCTGCGGGCTACAAGCCGCAAGAGGAACTGCAAGGCGTTGCCGGATGCCAGGGATTTTATTGGCCAGATTGGACCGGCTTCCTTCTATCCTCTGATTGCATCTCTCAGTAACTAGGCGTCTAGAGACAGAGAAAATCATCACTCTGTGGCTCTTGATCTTTTAACATGCCTTCTGACCCCAACCAACATTTTGTCATCCAAAGAGGTCTTCAAGAAAATGGGACTATCCACAGTAGGTGGGTTACACAAAGTTGACATTTGGGCTGCCTTCGCTTTCATGTTGGACGGATGCTGGATGATGTGATGACACATATTGTGTGCGTTGTGACTGGAGTTGGAAGGGACGAGGAGGTAAAGACTTTGCTGAATCGCAGGTGTGCATTAGGAAAACCACTGAAGAACAGATTAGGCTGACTCGCTGTTTCATTACTTGAGAATTTCACAGGGCATGACGCCGCGATGACAGGCTATGTACTGGGATCACTGCAACGCCGGACAAGTCCAGCTGGGCTTAGAATCGTACGGGTGGTCCGCCAGCACTGGAAGGAGACACTCTTGCTACGTTCGCTGAACCTCTAATACCTCCGATGTCCTACCCTCACTCTTTTGCTTACGCTTACCACTTGCTCTTATTCTTTCGCGTCCATTGGTGCACAGAAAGATAAGAAAATGTTTGGAGAGCTCGCAAGGCGGGAGCATGGAAGGAAGAGATTTACGATAGTCTTTATTTATGAGAAGACGGCGCAAATCCACAGCACTAATTGTCTAATAAATCCTCAAATCTCAATAAACAAAATTGCTGTATTGAAAATTTAACTGTATGGTGGCTTTTTAATCAAACAAATGAGCTGGACTGGGCCATAATTGCTCAAAAAACACTGTTTATTGAGAACTGCTAATACGGTTTTAATAAAAGCGCTTTCATTTTTTGAGTCACCTTTCAATTTAACCTGTGGTGAGAGGTGCGTACACAGATTGCTGGTATTGATAATGTGTCAACTGTAAGGTTGGCTCTTGCTATCAACGAAATCTGGGTCATGGGCAAAAATTGAAAAAACACGTATCTGATAATGTATACCGGATAATGAATAAAGTAATTTTTGGCACTCTCATCCGCAAGATTCACCTAGTGGTGACTACAGCAATTGCGGGTAGTTGAAAAAAGAACTTGTAAGACTGCATGGGTCGGCTCTGGCTGCATCAAAAATCTGGACTGGGCAAAAGTGTCTGCAAAAACACACGTATCTGAAGAAAAGTACACAAGATAATAAAAGGTTAATTTTTGGCCGCTATCAACTGTGGGCAGATCTACACAGCATTGCTTGTATTGTGTTGACTAATTTAGAACTGCTAAGGTTGCTTCTAATTCAAGAGACAATATTGAATAGCTCTACTGTGGCAATAAGAGCCGCAAAATAACTACAAGTATCTGAAATGTATACAGATAATAAAGGTTATTTCTTCTCGGCAACATATCAATTCACTGGTGGTGGGTTAACATTGCTGGATTCAAATATTAACTGCAAGGTGGGCTCTTTCAACCAGAAATCTGGACTGGGCTAAAAAGTACAAAAAAACACGTATTCTGAAATGAATACGGATTAACACCACAGGACTAAATAAACAGGTTTATTTTTTGGCACACTATCATAACCTGTGGTGATCATTACACAATTGCTGGATTGAAATTTAAACTGCAAAGGTGGCTCTATCAACAAAAGCTGAAACTGGTCAAAATGAAAAAGAACACCTATCTGAAATGTATACTGATAATTAAGTGGAGTTTCTGCAACCTAACAAAGAGGGGGGGGGAAACTGCAGGTTTACTTAGAAAAGTTGTGTATCCTAATGATAAGTTCAAGCTGCCCAATATCCAAGTAATATTTTAACAGTTAAACTGTTAATAATAAAGCTAATTGCACAATTGCCTATATGCTCTGCAATACAATATCCAGTATTCTTTAAAGAGCTTGTCTGTGTTCGCCCGCGTGGCCCCACCTCTCTTCCCCCCGTGACTTTACAGCGGTAGATGCTCCTTTAAAATTCTCTGCCTAACTACCTAAAATCTGCGAATTGATCTGAGTTCTAGGATCACAGCTAAAAGTAGAGCTGTCTCTGTGAACAAGATAGATTAATTCGCCCTGAGCCTGTTTGCACAGAGGCTGAGCGCACGTGCCTACTAATTTGGATATGACACACACTGATCCATAGAACAGAAGAGGCTGTTCTATGTACAAATCGTGGTAATGTGATTTTTCCAGCCTCAATTGGAAAACATACACATTCCCAGGTACATGACCTCGACACACAGCTCACCCTGGCTCTATTCTGTCAAGCATGACTATTGGCTGGCCGCCCAAAATGAAGAAGCGCCCGATCATGGCGCGCCGATATTAATAGATTATGCACAGATCTTAACCTAAATTATAGCTTTATAATGTGAAAGGGGGGGAGGGGGGGGGGGTTCGAAAAAATCCGATCAACGTAAATACCGTGCCGAATTTCAACTTTGTCGATATAATCGTACTCTCAACAACTAAATATTCATCATATCTACTTTGGGAAGTTGTATTATTGTCATATTTGCACTCTCTGTAATGTTACAATGGTCGCACGGTGTTGTTCTGTGGGACTTTTATCAATTTACCTGTATAGTTTTTTGCACATGTCCTACTGGCTTGGGAGTAACTGGCTGAAGCTGTACTAAAGCCGGGATGAACCCAATATTTGTTTACTAGCAAACGCATAGTGGTCTTGGACTGGTGGGTCAACCCATAGACTGCTTGGGCCATCATTGGGAAAAGGGACCCAGGGGTGGCCAGAGCTTATTGCCCCACAACTTCACCAGGCCCTCCTCATGTAATTGGGGTTTTCCCACTAACGCTTTCGGCCTTCTGAGCTTGAGGATTGAAAGGGTCTTAAGAGACATGCAGGGGCTGTAACTGGTCATATGGTGGACACGTCCTGATATTCACAGGATCCTTAAACCATCCGGCTTTCTTTGCAGTTGTTTTGCCGCTTCGTCTTCTCTAGCATTTCACCTTGCTTCAGGACTTAATTATTCATGCTCTGTAAGAAATAACAGGGCACTATTAAGTCTCTGGCACTTTAATGCATTCTTGATGGGTTTCTATTTGATGTTAGGATATGACCGGGTTACTAAATACTGGAGACCATAATCATGGGCTTTTCTGACATGTATAGTGTGAGTCTGTGTATATGTTAGCAGTCTTAAACCTCAGTACACTTTCATGCCTGTGTGAGTACCCTAACTTCCTCCTTCTCGACAGAAATAGAGCAGGATTGACTTCAGCTTTTATTACTCAGATGAGTGATCCACCCCATATCCCAATGTGATACCTGACGTTTTCCGGTACCTGGATTCATCAACAAAACACTTAAATTATTTCATTGTGCATTGGGGAATCCTTTACATGGCCAATTCCTAGATATGGTTTTTGGGCCATTAGGACTTAACAACATGCTTCTTCCTCTCGTCTATTCATCTACTTCTCCCCTCTTTTGTGTTAGGCTTTTACGGGTACATAGCAGGGGTAGGGTCAAGAGTTTTACACCAAGTCCAGTTGAAGCACTTTGGGGGCATCTAGTTAATGCACAAATTTGTTTGCCACAGGTGTAGTAACAAGGGACCTCATGAGAGTCTATGTCCGTGGTTGCACCTGAGAAAGATATCGTGTAAATCTCTATGGGGTATGTATTTGTAAACAGGTGTAAATCTGTACAATCTTATGCGGGCTCTGGTGTAGGAGAGTACTTGTGTGAGTATCAGTGACTACTGTATGTATAGGGGATTACTGTCGCCCATGGATCTAATCTAGCTGAGTTCATAGCTAATGGTCTCTGCGCTTATGATGCCATGTAAGTATGAGGACCTTCTCCATTGCACATGACCAGTTATCAGTTATGTCCCAGGTCAGTACAGTGAGACTGGGATAGTCATAAGTAACAGGTGTGACACCAGGGCGGGCTTGCAGAGGATATTTAACAACTTCAAAAGTTTGCCAATTTTGTTTCTAAGTGCCATGGTGTTTCACTCAGGAATTAAATCTGTGCCGCGATTCCCAAATTAAACCACAAAAATAATTAGCTGGTTCCTATTCGTGGTTTGAATCCTAACTCTTTAGTTTATGAGCGAGAAATCATATATGGACTGTCATCTGTTGTCTTATTTATCCGGTGACCTTGGTTAATTTAATGAAAGTAAGAAAAGCATCTCAGAGTTTAACGATATCTGTGATGCATACTATAGAAAATGCTTAAGAAAGAAGGAGGCCCAAGCTACCCTCCTTTCCTCTACGCAGTAACAAGCTGCGTGCTCCAAAAAACATTCAGAAAACCCTTAAACTTTCAGGGAGATAAATATTCTTAAATAGAAAAAATATTGGGAAGATATTTAACTTCACAGAAAACAGTGTAAAATATGAAAATGTCTGAAGAAAGGTGACTGCTCACAATCTGGAGCCTTTTCCTGTTAGACTTACAGAATCATTGACTGTTCCCTGGCTCGACCCCTTGAGACTGGACAGATGGCACCTCCCTGTTACTATACTTGTCGATAGTCATCACACTGCACCATACCATTTAGGACTAGATGGCTTTACATAAAACAGGACAGACAAGAAGAGAAGAATAAACTATCATAGAAAATAATAAGAAAGTGCCCTTCATACATTTCCACAGCACTATCAAACACAAACAAACGTGTCAGACTGAAACAAAATGAAAAAGAGGAAAAGAAACAAAAGCAAAAACACATAAAATCATCAATGTCACAAACACAAAAACAATGTTCATCAAAACATTCTCTATATATTCAGTGTATTTTACTTCATATGATGACGCAAACAAACTTAATCTGTTTTTTCTCTATAGGAAAACAACAAGGGTTGAAACTGGTTTTAATGCTGCTTTCTCCACCTAAATGGAAAACATCCTCGTGAAACAGACATAAGGGACATTCCTGGTCGTTCTGACACTGGTCTCAAACATGGAAATATTTCATCGATTTCTTTATTAAAACCAAATTTAACAGGATTTCCTTTTATATAAGCACCAATCATTAGGTCATTTTTCCTCAATTATTCTATGACGCGACCTAGATATAAACGACAGACTTCGCTATATTTTTACCAGTCGCAGACCACCTATCAAGCAGACCATGACACTATATCCTGTATTGATACGAACCTTACATCTGCAGAACCATTACCTGTAAGGACAGGAAACAGTGTCATTACAAATAGTACCTTTGTCCAATACTCCTTCAATGTCCAAACCAGATAAGGCAGGGTAACCTTGAGTAAAGAAGAAGACAGAAAAATAGAACACAATGGAGTATCACATCTGGAGCTCCCTCCCTTCTGAAATCAGACAGTCCTGGTAGATTCCCCTCCTTCTGAAAATCAATCTTGGAGCTCCCTCCCTTCTGAAATCCATTCTGGAGCTCCCTCCGCCTCTGAAATCACATCTGGAGCTCCCTCCCTTCTGAAATCACATCTGGAGCTCCCTCCCTTCTGAAATCACATCTGGAGCTCCCTCCCTTCTGAAATCACATCTGGAGCTCCCTCCCTTCTGAAATCACATCTGGAGCTCCCTCCCTTCTGAAATCACATCTGGAGCTCCCTCCCTTCCTTCTGAAATCACATCGCGAGCTCCCTTCCTTCTGAAATCACATCGCGAGCTCCCTTCCTTCTGAAATCACTTCTGCTGCAAGAGGTTTCCAGAAGGGAGGTCTGAGCTATTACACTGAATCCTCCTCTCACATTGTACCTTCCCCAAACCCATTACATACAGATGACAGCTCTACCCTTCACTTATATAAAGACTTCCCATCATTTTGCTACTTCCAAACGTCCAGCTTCAGATATTACAATTTCCCAGCTGTTCCTCTCAGCCTATTTCCCACACTTTCTTCCACTATGACTATTGTAACTTTCCCCTCAGAGATCTCTTCCCACTGCCCAACCAGTTACCCATCACTCACCTCCATCTCATCCCGCTTTCTGTGGTATGGCTCTTTGGCCCTTAACACCCTAATGAGCTATGTTTTATGGGGTTGTCACACCCCAGTTAGTTCCTCCTACCACCGGCTAACCCAATAGTCTTCCCCTTCAGGTGCAATTAACTATTAAACAAGGCCCTGACCGCCCGACCTGGACCAAAATCCAAAGAGCCTGTCTTCCTGGCTTAACCAGAGGCTGGAACAAGATCCTCCCTTATCACTCACTATTCTCTGCAATGACCACTAGATTCACTATAAAGAGCAGGACACTGATCGGAATCACTGTGCTGCCAATACCTAGTCTGCTCTCATCATCCCTGGAGACATCACCCACCTACTCCCCAATTCACATACACTGCGGCCGGCTCCCACGTGCAGGACACTGCGGCTGGCTCCCACGTACAGGACACTGGGTCCTGCTCCCATGTGCAGGACACTTCTTCAGTGCTCTCTCCACAAGCTCAAGCGCACCGACCCTTCACCTTTCATCAAATTTCACTGAGTCCAGTTGCTGCAGTGTATTCAAAGCAAAGTTACATTGGACACCTCCAGCCAGAGGGCGCCCCCTTATCATGCTCAGTTGTGTTCCCAAAAACAGTGTAGTTATATTTCTTTCACTTAGGGAGCCTCATCCAGCAGGGACTCATACGTGTCACCACTCAATGTATACACTCCCTTTTATTTATATATGTCCAATCGTTCAACCTCCAATCATATCTAATCACTGCTCACACAGCACAGATGCATATATATAACATATAGAACCATGGTCATATCCAATCACTGCTCACACAGCACAGATACATATATATATAATATATAGAACCACAATCACATCCAATCACTGCTCACACAGCACAGATACATATATATCATATATAGAACCACAATCACATCCAATCACTGCTCACACAGCACAGATACATATATATCATATATAGAACCACGGTCACATCCAATCACTGCTCACACAGCACAGATACATATATATAATATATAGAACCACGGTCACATCCAATCACTGCTTACACAGCACAAATACATATATATAATATATAGAACCATGGTCACATCCAGTCACTACTCACACAGCACAGATACATATATATAATTTATAGAACCACGATCACATCCAATCACTGCTCACACAGCACAGATACATATTAGAGATGGGCGAATTGATTCTAAGGAAGTGGAATTTGTTTAGAATTTCAGGAAAACTTCGATTCTGAACGAAGTCGAAGGTTGGGGTGATTCGCGGGAACGAAGCATGTTTTTAATTGATAAAACGGCTGCGAGCACATGGCATTACATGGGGCAAAGAACTCTGGAAGGAAGAAAGGAAGACCCTAAATTACATGTGCAGAGATGAATCAGAGACTGGGAGGATTCTGTGACGTCACCGCACTATATAAGTCCGGGCGCGACGCTGGCAGTTCACATTCCTCTCTCTGTGCCATGTTGTAGCTGCTGCAGCTCCAGTAGCTGAGGCGTCACACAAAAGAAAGAACTTTTATACAGCGATTTTTGGGGGGTGTCACAGCTTGACTCATTTCTTTTGCGCAATTTAGATCCAGGGGTTAATTAAGCGTTGTTCTGCTGTTGAGGTCACTAAAAGAAACTTTGTTTTTCAACGCCAAAGAAGAAATTTTGGCTGTAGCATAATTCATATCCGAAGGTTAATTAAGCCTGTTTGTGCTTTTATATTCAGTAAAATACACAATGTTTTTAAACGGCAGATACAAGTACATTTTTTCCTGGCCATTTGTGGAGCGCAATTTATATCCAAGGGTTACCCAAGCTTGTTAGTGGGTTCATTTGGAGTCAAATACAGGGTGTATATTTATCATACACAGATATCTTCATTAAACAGAGTCTACATTTAGAACAAACGTATGTAAACAGAGAGTTTGGGGCTCTTCCCCCCCG
>JAODAL010014967.1:0-85524 GCA_025379985.1 Phyllomedusa bahiana
TTCCTGTTCTGAGTGAGCAAATCATAGTAAACCTATATGAATACTGTGATTTATCTCATTACTATAAGGTTATATCTACACAGCATTTTTTTGGGTCGGATTTTCTAAAAATTCAAATCCAAACCAAAATAAACTGTAACCAGTGATGGGCCGCTAGAAAATCCAAGCTGTAGTCACACAGCACAATTTTCTATTGTTGATTTATAACCGTTGGGCCACACCTGAATTAGAAAATTTCCCTTATTCCGCGGGTTTCCCCAGTACACTTCATGGGACGGGCCGGCCAAAGCTGACCGCGTTTTTTTCACAAACCAGTGTCAAAAAACGAGGTATAGCGAAGTTTAAATACCGTCGGACTTCCGACGGCAGTTTGGCTTCAGCCGTGTGGGACCGGCTTAACAAATTTTAGCGGTAAAACCCATTCCCTTTCCACTTACATTTTTCAAAGGGGTTTGCCCTTTCTTTTTTAAATTTTTTAATTAGGATCCTATGAGCTCTTTGTATTTATAGCTTTATTGATTATGTTTTAGGGAAATTTTTTATTAACATTATTTTAAATCGCCCTTTGTTTCCCAAGGCGCTGTACATTCGAGGGGGGTTACATTATAAGTAAAATGAGTTAAATAAAAAAGATAAAAAGACTTACAACGGGCACAATAAGGGAGGGGCCCGCCGCAGGGCTTACAATCTACAAGGGGGGGGGAAAGACAGGAGGGTGAGGGGGCAGAATGATGGGGGTATTCAGTGGCAGCGGGGTTATTGTAGGTTATAGGCAATCCTGAAAAAGGGGTTTTCAGGTTGCTTTTGAAGGGGGTGAGAGTGGAAGAGACACAGAGAAACAATAAAAAATCACCACCACCCCATCTTAGGGGTGCAGGCGCCTCGGGTGTGCTTAATCAACCGGAAAAAGAAGAAATGGAGCCAGCAACCCTTTGTTGCACTTAAACTGGAACTTTTAATGGCAATCCAAAGCGGGGAGAAAATTTGAAAGTGGAAAAGGATAAGAGCTACGCTTTCGAGTCTCACAGGACTCCAAAAACTAGCAAAAGCAACAAAAAGAAAAAGTTTGTTTTTAATACCCTCCAAACATTTGAAAAAATACTACTCACCTTTGGGCGGAAGCGAAACAAACATGAAACATCCCCGTCGGGGTCAAAACGGTCATCGGGAAAAGGGGAGGAGTCGGGGGCATCCCCGATGCATTTAAAAGGGCAAAGGTCCCGCCCCAGAGCCGAAACCAGGGGCATCACCATTACACCAATGCCGAACAGAGAAATCCCAAACCAAACTCGCGACGTGCAGGGCCTTTTGAACAGGGAAAACGCATGCACAAAAAAGATAACGCTCAGGTGAAAAAGAGACAACACATTCCCCTAAATAGGCAAACAATAAAGATAAAAAAATGATAATTTAAAGGAAAACCCGGAAACACAGCTGAAAAAATTTAAAATACACAAAAAAACCCCAAAAAAACCACGAAAATAAAAGATTTTTAAATGCAAAAAGGGCATGAGGAAAAGCCAAGGAGGGAAAAAAAAATTTTAAAATTAAGCTTAAAAAACCCAAAGTTTTAATAAAATTAATTTTAAAATTTCCTAAAAAAGAAACCCCAAAAATTTAATTTCGGGGTTTTAAGGGGCCCGGCCCACCTCAAAGTATTAACGTTTTATCCCAAACGTTTTGCGAAAACTCACAGTTTCGTTTAAAGTTTGGGCCCCCTCTGTTTCCCTAAAGTAAATTTCTCGATGGGGAAAAGGGTTTGGAATCCCTGTGTTTTTAGGGGTGATGTCCTCTTAAAATGTTCCGGGGTGGGACCTGAAAAATTTTGCACCTTATGGGTTTTTTTTTTTCAAATTTAGTTTTTTCCAATAATCTTACCTTAAATTTACGGGAGGTCCAGCCCCAAAAGATTAAACTCACAAAATTCACATTTTAAAGATGTATATTACTCCCCAAGTAAATTTCCTTTTAGGTAAAAGATTAATCTTATACGTAAAATTTATAATTAAAAATTTTTTGAAAAATTTGGTTGGAGTTTTGGGGGGGTTTTTTTTACCTACAGGTTTGCACGGATGACAGGGCCCCGCTAAAAAAAAAACCTTTCGATTCAAGCAAAATAATCTCTGAGGATTTGAAGAAAAAGAAAAATTTGGGGAAAAAATTCCACCCAATTTTTAGGCCGTTCTGGCCAAATATCCAGCAACCATCAAATTTTGAATATTTGATAGAGTAACCCTTTTTTGTTTTAAAAATGGGGGAGAAAATTTCCCAAATAATATTTTTAATCGATTGAACTCAGAAATTGTAGTCTAACACCAAAAGTGGGGGCATTAACATCAGTTTTCCCTTCCCTTTGGTTTTTAAGAAAAAAAAACCTTTCTCGGGAGGATATGTTTCAAAAACCAATTTCCCTTTCCCCAAACTAATAAACCCCAAATTGGGGAAACCCCGTGTCCAAGGGTTTCCCAAAAATATCTAGGATTCATCAAAGAAATCTTTTCCATACTACATTACGTTTGGACCTTATTTGTTTTCCCCCCTTTTTATGGAAAAGCTTCGTTTGTTTTAGAATGGTTTTCTTTTTTTAATGTAATATATTTTTCCCACTTCCCCTTCCCCATATGTTTTGGTAAAAGAATAAAGGGATCAAAGGGAAAACTGTAAAATGTAAGGTTTCCCAAAAAAAAAATTTGATTCAATTGTACTTTATTTTTTAAAAAAAAAATTTTTAAAAAGGGTTTTATTTAAAATAAGGGCGTTGGGAAAAGTTTGGGATGGCAAAACACAGGGCCCCCCCGCCATATGAATACAGGGTCGTCAATGTAAACTGCCTTTCCCAAATCAACATCCAACAAAAATGGGTTGTCAGAAGAAAAAAAAATTGATGAATCCCCCAAGACATGACGGGTTTCGCCCAAAAAGGGGGGCCGGGCCCCCCCCCGTTTTGGGGAAAAAATGTTTTGTTTAAAGATGAAATTAAATTTTGTTGCATTAAAAAACAGTTTTTTCATCTTTAGAAAAAAAAGTTTTGGGTCCAGGGTTTAAAAACAATGCGAAATAAAACAATATGCAATGGTATGTTTTTTGTATAAGGATTCAACATCGCAGCTCGCCAAAAAGAAAAACCCAGGTGACCAATTTTTTTTTTTGAAAAATCACGCAAAAACCCGCTTTCGAATCCTGAAAGGGAAAACCCGGTACTTTGGGGTTAAAAAGTGGCTGTAGCTGGTTTTCTAATTTTCCCTTTTCATAAATTTTCTCCACTTAAGCCAAAGCCCCGATACTATGGGTCGCCCTTGGAGGAAAAGGGTTTTGTTTTTTTTGGGGCCTTTTTGGTAAACCCCACAAGAGGGGGAAAAGGGGGAATCCCCGGGAAACTAGAAAAATAATCAGATTCTTGGGAAAAAGTTTAAAATTTGGGGAAAGGGCCCAAAACCTTTATCAAAACAACAATTTTAATTTGGCACGAAAACATGTAGTTGGATTGTGAGATAATTTTTTTTTAAGTAGATGTATCAGAAAGTAGTTTTAACATTTGCTCACGATATTGTATTTTATTCATGACCACCACCGATCCCCCCTTGTCGGCCATTTTGACAACAATGTTGGGCATATTTTTAATTTCATTAAGAGCCTTATGTTGTTTATGGGACAGGTTAGACTGAGATGTTACATTAGAACATAATTGCTTAATATCCTGTTCAACTACAGTTTGGAAAGTTTCCATACAGGGGACTCTAGCTTGTATGGGGTAAAATGTTGGATTTTTTGTGAAAAATGTTCTACGATTGTGATGTATATTCTCTGGAGTATTATCAAGTTCCTGTAACAAAGTCACAGAGACTTGTTCTTGGAAAGATAATCCAAGAAATTCATTGTGGATATCAATAGATGTCATAGAAGATAATGCATCAATATCGTGACCCCAAAAATGACGTTTCACTGTGAGGTCTCTAACAAAGCGATTTAAACTGTGGGTATATAATGCCCACTCAAACATTTTCTAATGATATAAATACGTATAAGATTAATCATTACCTGAACTGTAATACATCAGGAGTAATATACATCATTAAATGTGATATATGTGATTTAATCTATGTGGGCTGTACCTCCCGTAAATTTAAGGTAAGATTATTGGAACATCTGAATGGTATTAAAAACCCATCAAGTCACACAATTTCAGGTGCATCCCGACATTTTATAGAGGTACATCAGTCTAATACACAGGGATTCCAAACTTTTGCCATCGAGAAAGTTACTTTAGGGAACAGAGGAGGCAACTTTGAACGTAAACTGCGAGATCGCGAAGCGTATTGGATATATACGCTGAATACTGTGAGTCCTGCTGGCCTTAACACACGTAATGAAATTTTGTTTAAATTTATTGGGTTTTTATTAATTTATTATACTTTGTGTCATATAGCATAATTATATATATTTTTTCCTCCTTGGCTTTTCCTCATGTCTTTCTGCAGTTATAGTCTTTTATGTACGGGGTTATCTTGTATTTTGTGCATTGTATCTTTTCAGCTGTGTTTCCTGTATCCATTATTATCATTTTTATATCTATATTGTTTTCTATTTATGGAATGTGTTGTCTCTATTCTCACCTGAGCGTTATCGTGTTGTGACATGCGATTTCCTGTTCGAGGCTGCACGTCGCGGGCATTGGATGGGATTTCTCTGTGTCGGCAGTGGTGTAATCGTGATGTCCTGGTCTCGGCCTCTGGGCGTGACCATGTCTTGTTATGCATCGCTGCTGACTCGAGCTACTCCCCGTGTCCCATGAGTGTTTGATCCCGACTGGATGTTTCATGCTGTTTCGCGCTTCCGTCCAGGTGAGTAGTATGTTTTCAAATGTTTGGAGGGTATATAAAACAAGCTTTGCTGTTAGTTGCTTATGCTACGATTAGGAGTCCTGTGAGACTCGAAACGCGTCAGCTCTTATCCCTCCACTTGCATGTATCTCCACGCTTTGAATTGCCATTAAAAGCTTCCAGTTCTAAATGCATCAATGGAGTTGCTGGCATCCATTTCTTCATTTGTTCCGAGAGTGGAAGAGAGTCTGATAAGTTGGGGCAGTGCGTTCCAGAGTGTGGGGGAAGCACGAGGGTATGTTCACACGGGGTAATTTCAGCGCACATTTCACCACGTATGTACTGCGGGGCGTACAGTAGGTGCCGCAGTACATCGTGTGTTTCGGGAGCTTGCGCTAATATGTGCGTACTCCCGCGGTGCATATTTGCGCTCCAATATGGGCGAGATGAACGCCAAAATTACGGTAATCCATAGTTCTATGGATTACGCCTCCTCTCCTCGTGTGTTTCGGGAGCTTGCGCTAATATGCACGTACCCCCGCGCCGCATATGTGCGCTCCAATATGGGCGAGATGAACGGCAAAATTACGGTTCTATGGATTACGCCTGTTCTCCTCGCTCGTAGAATACGTAAGCGTGGGGAGATAAGTGCCATGTCAATTATTCGCAGCTCATATGCGCTGTGAGTAATGAACGTCAATGGGGCCGGCGGGACACCGCCCCCCCGCACCGCGGGAGTACGCGCATATTAGCGCGAACTCCTGAAACACACGATGTACTGTGGCACATACTGTACGCCCCGCAGTACATCGTGTGAACATACCCTTAGGTGTGTGTTCTTCATGTTTTATTATTTTGTGTATGTCAGTAAGCGATGACGTTCCGTTCATATTGTCATCACTTATTACCGCATACACTATAGAGTTGCTGGCTGGCCTGCTGACTAGCCTGCAGGCACGCTATTCAGGAGGCTGCCGCTGCTGTAGCATACAAAGTACAATGTTTGGTCTGCACATCTAAAAAGATTTTTATCAGAAAAAATGAGCATAGGTGCATGCTGGTGTGGCAGCAAAATACAAACACAACCCAATATCAGCAGCACTCTACCAGCACCAAAAAACAATCAAAGGGAACATTGGAATTATTGAAAAAGCATTTCTGCTACCTTATATAAGGGCACCCACACCCGATGGAACCTAACCTTAATGTTCCCTAGATCATTTGATTAATAAGCATACAAAAAGAAATGCCATATAATTGAGCCAATAAGAGAAATTATAAGAGAAAGGCACTAAAGGTGCTTTCATCCAGCGCAGTTTTGGTGCAGTTTTAACTGTGCTCCAATTAAACTGCCGTTATTACCAGCAAGCTTCTTTCAGTTGTCTAAATTGTTCAGAGAGGTGTTTCAAGTAAGTATTTAATGACTGTGTGTGAAGTCTTGTGGATTACAAACAAACTAATTGATCACTTACTTTCCAAACAGTTTAGACAACTGATAGAAGCCTGCTGGTAATAAAGGCAGTTTAATTGAGACGCAGTTAAAACTGCACAAAAACTGCACTGTGTGAAATCACCCTTAGGCTATGTTCACACGGCTTAAAATGGGACTTAATTACGCGCGTGATTACGTCCATACAATACGTCCATAGTACGTTCGGTGCTGCTCCCGGAATTACGGACCGAAAAACGCTTCGGGGATGTAATTATTGCACGCGTAATTCAGTCGCGTATTTCTGCTAGGCAACCAATAAACACAGTAGTATTTTTCAAAGTGAACCATCAGCACCCATATTTTTCTTTGAAGATATTAAGATATTGAGATATTGAAGATCCTGCCAACTCCGGCTGTTGCTGTCTTCTCCACAAGGGGACTTATGGTTTCTGCCGCACCACACAGATCCTGCCAACTCCGGCTGTTGCTGTCTTCTCCACAAGGGGACTTCTGGTTCTGCCACACACAGATCCTGCCAACTCCGGCTGTTGCTGTCTTCTCCACAAGGGTACTTCTGGTTCTGCTGCACACAGATCCTGCCAACTCCGGCTGTTGCTGTCTTCTCCACAAGGGTACTTCTGGTTCTGCCGCACACAGATCCTGCCAACTCCGGCTGTTGCTGCCTTCTCCACAAGGAGACTTCTAGTTCTGCCGCACACAGATCCTGCCAACTCCGGCTGTTGCTGCCTTCTCCACAAGGGGACTTCTGGTTCTGCTGCAGACAGATCCATAAAAGTTCTGCTAATTCTGCTGATGGTGTACTTCACTATTTCAGTAATGCGTTTTAAATAAAGTTATGTTGAGTATTAAGATTTTTTTTGGTTTTCATTTTCTAATGCTATTTTGTTGTAGTTTACTGATATGTGTTTGGTTGTCTACTGTCTGGGTGGCCCTTGGCGACCGCTCAGAGCTTCTTTTTCCATTCAGGAATTCCTGAATGGAAAAAGAAGCTCTGGACGGTCGCCATGGGCAACCCAGAAAGTTAAACTAGGGGCTTGATTACTGCTTTTGACCTTGGAGACTTGTTGGGTGTACAATTGGTAATTGTTTAACTGTCTGGGTGGCCCTTGGTGACCGCTCTGAGCTTATTTTTCCATTCAGGAATTCCTGAATGGAAAAAGAAGCTCTGGATGGTCGCCATGGGCAACCCAGAAAGTTAAATTTGGAATTAAATTTGGATATGCACATAAATAATATTTCAAGTAATTAAAAATCCATTAAAGTAAAAAGATTGTATAATTAAAATACATTAAAAAAAAACTTGCATAACCAATTTTAAATTCAAGCTGCTACAAAAACATACAATATTAGGAAAGGACGATTTTAACATAAATTAAAACACACACAAGACACAGTTTTAGAATAATAATAAAATTCCCTTTTATTTAAAAAAAAAAAAAACCTTCCCACCCATACCACCCACCCATTACAAAATTCCCCGAACTTAGATGGAAACAAAAAATAAACTATTTACAAAAATGCTTCAATCCGTACGGCAAAAAAACAGAAAAAAAACTAATAATTGTAATAACCAGGGGAGGAAGGCTCGGAGTAGGGCGGGAGTGGGGTCTGCAGATCCTGCAGAAAACTCCCACTGCTGGGCTGAGACTGTCGTAGGTCAATAGGATTTTGCTGGTATGGCCCATCAGTGGGAGGGAGTGGAGGATAGGTGGGTGGGACTGGTGGGGGATGTGGTGGGCGGTAAGAAGAAAAATGGGGTGAGCCGGTATGGAATGCGGACATGGGTGGGGCAGGAAGATGCCTCAATGGGGGGAGGCTTGTCCCGGATACCACAATACCAACGCATGCAGCTATACATGTCCCCTATATCGGGCAAAGGGCGGCCGGAGGCGAAGACTGCCACCATGGAATGATAGAAACCTATCATTTGATCTTGTAACTCTTGGGATGACAGAAGGCGGCAGCGTTCTGCCATCCCCATAAAGGAGTTAGTGATGTGATCACGTCCACTGACCCGCTCTGCTAGGGAAATAAGCTCGCTGTGTAAGTTTGAGGTTATTTCCCTAGTAGAGCGGGTTCTACGCCTCCGACCACGACCAGGACCTGTGTCGGAAGGGGTGCGGGTTGGGGGAGTGGCGGGACGCACTATGGTTGGGGTGGCCCTGAGGGAGGGGCAGCAGTCACAGCTGAGGCCTCGGATGGTACTACGGCAGCTGTACTGGTAGAGGCCACTGCCCCCCAAGACACCTGGGTATCGGTGTCGGAGCCCACCCCTGGGAATCCCGCCAGATGGTGCTCCTCCCCCTCCATAGCGCCGCTGGACTGGCTGAGGCGCCAATCCCTCTCCCCCAGCTCATGTTCCTCTGCTCCTGATGTTACACTACATTGCTCCGGCGGGGGAAGATTTCCCGATGTTCTGAAATAAAGAGGAAACAAAGTTAGTTTTTTTAGCAATTATTTTCCATACAGTGGCATTGTGCTTATTTTCGGCCGGATTTCCAGAAGGTCATCCAAAACGAAAACCTTCTTAAAAGCTGGTCAAAAACAAAATAAGTTGGGCACATGCTCTGCTTCACAAATGAAAGACAGCATGAAATAGCAGTGTACTCCGTCCAAGTTCAAACGGTTTACATACAGCTACTTCATACTTTCCCTCATTATCAAAGCCAAACTAAATTTTTTTGAAATAGATTATGCCTACAAAATTAACAAGGTGATGGACCATATTTTCAAAGCATGATAACATGGTTTCAACACAGTGCTAACTTTGAAGACATAAACCAGTAATTTGAAAAAAAAACATGTGAAAAAACCAGAAAAAAATATACTTACTGCCGGAGCTGGCGTTGTGGCAGGAGGAACATGAGCTTTTCTGCGTATGGAAATGATCGTCCCTTGGGGGGAGAGGATCCACTGGGCGCCTCCTTCTTGATCCAGCGGCCAAACTGGTGCCGCACCGACCTCCAACGATTCCTAACGTCCTGGTCTGAAAAAGAAATATAGTTTAATAAAAAATGCATAGGGTTATCTCATTTGGGTGTAGGGTATGTTCACACAGAATCTTATGCCATTGTGAACATACAGTTTGGCAATATGTTTCTGGATCCATCTGAACAGATCTAGACCCGCATCAAACATTTCGTTCTGTGTTACAAAACATGCATTATCGTTCACACAACTGAACGCCAAAGCTAGCTTGCACAGTACCGGACCAATGCCACTTTTTGATCTCTGGAGCGGATCCAAAAGTCTGACCAGCCAAGTGCAATGCAAACACGTATGGAAGAACAGTCATGTGTACAGCAATGCATGTATAAAAACACAATACAAAATTTAGGATGCATTTCTGCATCTGTTCAGACAGACACAAACACACATTGCTAAAATGTATGTGCACAGGGACTTATGGTTCCATGTGAACATACCCTTGAACAGGTATCACGTCTTTTTACGGTGCATACAGTATACACCATAAAAATACGGGTATGAATAATACAATTGGAAATAAAAACTGTTAATTTACTTACCGATTTCCCTCTTCAGGTCCTGGTCGTATCCATCCCATCCGGGGCACAGTAACCGGCAGACCTCTTCCCACGCCTGGTCACGGTGGAGCCGGTTACTGTACCCCTTGTTCTTTTTGTCCCATAGGACAGGACGGGCTTGGACCTGAAAGATAAAAACAGAAATTTTTTTTTATTTACTTTTTCCTAGACCACCATTTTAAAAAATGTATTCAATATACTGATGAATTTTGATAACATTAAAATAGAATTAATTTTGAAAAAGTCGTTTGTTTAAAAAACTGCTTAGCAGTAACGACACATAGGTAAAATTTGACTTGTGCTGTGGGTATGTTCCCACGGTGTCTTTGGTCCGTGAGAATAAATGTTGTCATGTTTTCATAGCATATGGAATATGCATGTACATATTACTTTACCATATTTTCACATGGACCAAAGACGCCGTGGGAACATACCCATAGCACTAACCAAGTTCGTGATTTGTGGGGCAATGCAAATGTTAAAATATTATTTGCAATTATCATAACCTGAAAAAAACATAAATCAATTTACAATTTAAAAACATGCTGCAGTATATTTGTTTTACTTTTTTTTCTACATTTTTCAAACCATATTGCATTACCAGCAGCATCAAGCAGATATATGCAAATTTAACTGCAGGTAATGCAATATATTTTGATGTTAGGGTACTAAAATTACATGCATTTTCACGTATAGAAAAAATTACATGCACATAAAAAAGTAGAGGTCCAATATGCTTGTTATTTACAAAAAAGTAATGACAATGCAAACAACAAGCATATGGCAGAATGCACAGTATAAAAAAATGACATCCACATTTCTAAAAAATCCTAAAGTAAATGACATGTCACTACTTAACATGCACATTACATACAGTTCATATTTAATTACATTAATTAAAAAACATTTCATAACACTTTTATGTAATCACAGTAGAGACATGTCACTTACTAAATAATCATTAACATTTAGAAATCTGCTTCTACATACATGTTCTACTACACATACAATTCAGCTAAATTGCAAACATAGCATGAAAATGTGGCCTGCTGCCTGCTAGCCCCCTCTCCCCTCCTACAGGCACAAAAGCTCAACACGGTATACTTGCGGGTGTACTGTACATCCTGCATTTATGCCATGTGAACATAGCCACTGCATTACAACTTACCTCCGATATGAGGGCACCCACATCTAGCCGCATGTGTTGGTATGGCGTAATTCCGCGGGACATGCTGCTGGTCATTCTGCTGCTTGCCTCTGTGTTCATGACACTGGCTTAATTCTGAATATTATCTGCAAAAATCAGATTCAAGCATAGTCCCTCCCCAAAAATTTATACAAAACCAGACAGTCTTGGCTAGAGACTGTGAACTCTATTTGACCCTCTGAACGTATTTGCAGCGTAATTACGCTGCAAATACGCGTCACAAAAGTGTGGCACTGATTTTCATGACATAAATACGTTCCCCATTATTTTCTATGGGGATAGAAGGCATAATTACGTCGCAAATACGGCTCAGTAATTGACAGGGGACTTGATTTTGCGGTCGTAATTACGCTGTGAAAACGCAGCGTAATTACGACATGTAAATATGCCTCGTGTGAACAAGGAGACGTATTTTACATTGCAATCAATTGAATTTCCCCTGACCATTATTTTAGGCGTATTTAGGGACGTAATTACGGACGTAATCACGCGCGTAATTACGTCCCATTTTAAGCCGTGTGAACATAGCCTTAGAGAGAAAAACAAAATACCCCTTATAGATACCACCTGATGCATTTCCCTGTGTAAGCACAAAGTTCCTCAGGAGTGAAAATGTACCGAACAAGCAAGAAAAGTTATGACTATAAATAAACCAGCCCAAACTGTAGCTCATAAAAAATGGCTTGTAAAAAAGAAGGTCAGTCAGTGATACAGTCAGTGATACAGTCCGAAAACAACATATATTTTCTATTGATGTCAATCGGAATGGTTTACTTCCGGTTTCAGATGAGTATTTCAATTTGGAATCTGTGGATTTTGACTTGAAGGGCCACATGTATGAAACAATTTTGGTCTAAAACTCATTTTTTTCCCCATAGGTTCCTATGGGGAAAAAAGTGAGTTTTAGACCAAAATTGTTTCATACATGTGGCCCTAAGTGTCTGTCTTTGGAAATAGTCTTAGAGCCCTTACTTCCTCTTTTTTATCTCTCTTATTGGCTCAATTATTTGGAATTACTTTTTGTATCCGTATTATCAAAAGATCTAGAGAACATCAGGTTTTTCATAATACAGCTTTGAATATGAAAAAAAGCAATTTTCAAGTTAGTTTCAAAACTCTAAAAGAGCAATTTACAGATGAGATTTGCAGGATGAAGCTTTTTCAGTCTGATTGAAATGAAGACTGCTTGCTGGCCATGTCATTTAGCCTTTCATGAAAAAAAAGTCTTCACAATCTTTTCTGTATAAAAAGAAACATATTCATGTCGAAAAATGACTTCATGACTTCCATAACTTGTTTCTTTAACATAAAGTCATTGCATATTTTCCCATTTTTCTATTTGATTTGGAAAAAACATATGCCAATAATTAAGCGAATTTATTTTGATTGAGGACTGTTTCATGAAGCCAGAATGTTCCACTATTAAACATTACTTTGTGTCGTACCTGAGATTTGTTTATTTGATACAAAGTAAAAACGCTGGGTGAACAACAGTGATTTCATGTTTGCCCTGGGTTGTAACTTCAGTGTCTAGCATACCTTTGCTTGAAAGGCAAAATTGCATAACCAGGAAGAACTGCAAACCATTTCAGGTAATGTTCTTAGGACAACACAAGATGTATTATCCATGAAGCTAAGCAAACAAAGCATTCCACAAGATCAGCTTCAAGTCTATCCATGGACCACCTGTATTATTTAAAACCACGGAATTCCAGGGTTTTTCCCCTTTTAACAATTTTTAACCAAATAAAAAATAGCCTTGGCCCGTATAAAAAGGGGTATGTTTAACCCGGGGGAATTTCGGCATTTCAGTAGTGCCCCAAAATGCCAGGTGTTTGGACCTGCTGGTCAGCGCGTACCCCCGAATAACGGGGGGTCTGGCAGCCCACCGGCCCCCTTTAAGCTGTTGCTTTCCCCTTGGATCTCTCTGCAGCTTTGACACGTTGTCACCACCTCCCCTCTACACCCTCGTCCTTTGGGCCTCCAGGAAAACCCGGCTCTCTCTTGGTTCTCATCCTACCTCTCAATCCTGTTTCCGTGTTCTTTTTCCCGGGTTCCACCTCCCCTCCTCTTCCTTTTTTGTGTGGGGGTTTCCACGGGGTTCCTTTCTTGGCCCTCTCCTTTTTCAATCTACGCAGCCCCCCTCAGCAATTGGGTTTTTCCATCCCACTCTATGCTGTTGAACCCAATTATCCCGCCTCTTCCCGAGACATCACTCCCCCCGGCAAAAAAAACACCAGTTTTGCCGGGTCCGCTGTCTCAAACACCCATGTCCTCTCTTTTTATTTTTAAACTAAACCCCACTAAAACGGAACTTTTCGTCATCCCCCCGGTTCTACTAACCCCCCCAACCCTCCCTATCTCTTGTGTGTGTGTGGACCCCCAATAACCCTGGGGCAACAGGCCCCCGCTGTCGGGGGTTTTAAAACAAAACTGGATCTGTCCTTAACCCCCTACATCCAATCCTTTGCCCGCTCCTGTCACCTGCCCCTCAAAAAAAATCTCCAGAATCCGTTCTTTTTCACTGTGGAAACACCCCAAACTCTCATTGTTTGCTCTTTTTCCCATTCCGTCTTGATACTGAACCCCCTTTCTTTTTGGGTTTCCCTCCCCTTTTAAACTCTCTCCTCCCAAATTTCTGTCCTGAATGCAGCAGCCACCCTTGTCTTTCTTTCCAGCCGTAAAATGTCCCCTTCCCCCTTTTTTAAAGTCTCTGAAAGGGCCCTACCTATTCAGTACGAATAAACTAAACTAATCATCTCTAACCCAAAAAAAAGCTCTCCACAGCGCTGAAACCCCCCAAAATTCCCCTTTCCCTAAAACTCTGTCTACCCCCAAACCCGGGTTTTCCCCGTAGCTATGACCCTAAAATTCCCAAACTCATTTATCCAAACCTCCTTTTTTACCCTTCTCAAGGGGGAGGGGGATTTGGGGGGGGGGGGGGGGGGGGGGGGGGCAAAGGGGGGGGGGGGGGGGTTTTAATTGGGGGGGCAACCAGGTTCCCTTTTTTTTTTTTTTTTTTTTCCTTTTTTGGAAACATTTTTAAACCCCATGTGATCAGGACACTCACAACCTTCAAATTTTTAAGTGGCTCTAAAAAACCATCTTCGTAGACAACCCAAAAAGATCCCTAATTAAAACCCCCCCAATTTCTGTCACACATTCGTCATTTCCTGCATTTTGGACCCCACAGGCATTTTTCTGATATAAAGATGTATGGTTGGATGGCAGGGTTTAACCCCTTTTTTTTTGAAAACTACCCCCTATTTATGTAACATGGGGTGGACCAAATTTAAAACCCAAACACTTGTCACCCTTTTTTTCACCCCTACACCCTAAAGATTTTAAGCCCTTTGGGGGCAGGGGCCCCCCAAACCTGTGTCTTAATTTTTTAAATACTTTTTTTTAATGTAATGTCTGGTTTTTTTCCGTGCTTTTATACCCTTTTTTATTGTAAATTTCTGCTTAATTTGTTGGCCCCTATAAAATTTTAAAAATAATTAAAATTTTAATTTATGAAATTTCTTGCGGGGTTTTAATCCCCACTTAACTCCCCGGCGTACAAAAAGATTTGTTTTTGTTTCGCCCGGGGGGACGAGGCGTTTTCCAAAGTTCTTTTGAGAGCTATGGATTAAACCCTAATTGCTTTTGGGGCATTTTCGCGTGTTTTTAACCAAATACGGGGGCTTTAAAAAAACGCCAAATTTTCGCCGTGTGAAAAACCCCAGGGTGTTTCCCCACGGTGCATTTTTTTATGCCTTTTTGTTTTTATAAAGTAAAAGCATTAATTGCCGGTCTTTCTAAAAAAAAAGTATAAAAAAACCCTCAAAAAAACACCAAAAACACCCCCTGGGGAAAAACCCTAAGCTTTTATTTTAAAAAACTGGGGATCCTATCAGAATGCTATTTTGTGACATTGTGAGTGGCGATCATAAAAGTTGGGGGCAATAGGTCAAAAATTTAAAGGGGTTTTTTCACTATGCCACAGGGGCCCGCTTTAGGGTTTAATCTTTCCCGGTTTAAACTGTGTGTGGGTTTTTACGCGTGGTTTTTTATATCAACGCTTTTATTCCCAGTGAGCTTGTTACAGTGCCAAAGAGTGTAGGGAAAATTTTTTAAACTTGGGAATCACAAGGGTACAGAGCTCTAAAGGGTTTTTAAAAATTGCCATTAACCCAAAAAAGCCCTGTGCAAATGTAACACCGCATGGAGTGACATCACCCTGGTTTACAGTGCAGCTTTAAGCAATCAGGCTTTAGAAAAGGTTGGGTTTGGGGAAAACCCAAAGAAAACTGGGAAAAAATAGCAGTAAATAAAAACCCCCTAAATCATCCGAAAAAAAAGAAAAAACGACCCGTAATTTTGGGATCATTCTTTATTAAACCTTTTTCTACATTTTTAAAGTAAACATTATTCTTTAAAAAAAACCCCTTTTCAAATAAAGCTGCCGCCAAGGGGGTAACTTGAAGCTCCCCGGGGCCTTGGTGCAAAAAGGAAATAAGGGGCCCCCCCCCCCTACCAAGTGCCATTTACAGTATGGTGCCATCCCCATGTTTGGGAAGGAAGGGTTTTTGGCCCCTTAAAGGGTTTCAGGACCCCAGTAGCGACTGCTTTTTTCTGCAACCCCCCCGTAGCAAGGCCCCTGGCTGCCGCCCTGGTTGTGATATAAATGGGCTTATACTCTATAAGAATTGGACTCAAACCTTTTTTTTTTGAAAATTTTTTTATTAAACAAAATTTTCAAAATCTGTTTCTATTTTTTACCCGAAATAAAGGCCCTAGATGCTTTTCACCACAAATTTTAAAAAATTTTGTTTTTAAAACAGTCTTTGGGCAACCCCTCCAACAAAAAGGGGTGTGGGCTTGGTAAAGAGGCTTTTTTTTTTCAAAGGGAAAAAGGGCATGGCCTGGTGTGCAGCGCTGTGCACCAAAAAAGTGCCAACATTAGTGGCATAAAGTAAGCCACTTAAAAGAAGGGGGTTTAAAAATTAGACGAAGTTAGCTTTAGTAAAGGGTTTGATACTTCTTTCTGCGCTGGGGTTTCTGAAAAACTATAAAATGTGGTTTATTTTAAGGCTATGTTCCCCCCGATGTACTTTAGGGCGAACAATACGCGCCGCAGTACATCATGTCCCTTTTGGGAGTTGCGTAAAAAAAAAGCGTTTCTCCCGGGGGGGCCCCTTTTACATTCAATTTCTCGCGCCACGTATTCACCTCAAATAAAAAGACATGTATTAATTTCCCGCGCCCACAAAACAAAGTATTGTACGAGCGGGGATAGGAGGGGAAAGGGTTACCGTTAAATTTTTCGCGCAATTGCCCCTATTTGAGCGCAAATAAGTGGGGAAATGGACGATGAAAATAACCCCATGTGAACATAAACCCAAGATTTCAGTCTCTTTTCAAGGAAAAGAGTTAAAAAAGCTTGATAAATGTGCCCCATTTTTAAAATTTGAAGAATACAAAAAGTGTAGCTCCATTTTTTTGTCAATGATCCACCAAAAATTTTTAAAGGGAAAAATGGTAAAGGTGCGGGTTTGGGGGGGGTTTGGGACTGGTTTTTCTACTGAAAGGAAACTTTTGTACTTTTGATGGGGGGACAGGGGGCCACACATTAATTTGGGCTTCCTGAAAATTCAAAGGTTTTGCCTGGACCACCAGCCCTAAAACGTTCTTAAGATCCAAAGTGCTAATTGATTCCATAATATGTCTTTTTTTTCGTTATGCCATATAGGGGGTGTGTGGGCTCCTCTTTTTCTACTTTTGTTTGTGGTACACCTATTGATAGCAGCCAAACGGAGGCCCAAATTACATACTTTTGGCCCCCAAGGCACCAAGGTTCTCAATAAAAGCCATCTTTCTGTGTTATCCATTAAGATAGGCAACATTTTGGCCACGCAAGTCCTTCTTCAAGTCTTTTTCTTTGTCTTGAAAAAGGCCATGTATGGCCAAAACATTGCCTTTTTTACTCCTTAATGATGCAGCAATTTTTAAGATGTTTTTCTTTGTTTTTTCCTTCCCCACCTGCAAAGAATCATAATGTTTTAATTCCTTCCATTTATATAAACCTATGAGGGCTTGTTTTTTATTTAAAAAAACATGTTTTTATTTCAGAAAAAAAAAAAAGAATTTGTTCATACTTTAATTGGAATGCAATGATTAACATTATTAAAAAGTAAACATATCATAACAAATGATGGCAGTTCTACATAGGACCAGTTAACAAGCATCATGACCACCCTTTGATTGGTCACATCAGGTAGACTATGCATGAGACATACAGAAGTCATGTTGGGGGGAACTGAATCCAAAATCCTGTGTGTAAATTTGCCGGGTATGATTAGTGTACATCGCGAGAAATAAAAGTATAAGCCACAAAAAGGAAGGGGGGAGAGGGAAGGACAACCAGGGGGCTTCCCGCTGCGTGAAGCCCAGCCACCGGGAAAGGCCCGAATGAGAGGGAAACTTTTGTCAGTTGTGTATTGGAATAAAGGTGTCCCGTTAATTGATTTTCCATGTACCATGTAGTGAATTAAAAACAGTTTTTTTGCTTTGTTTTAAATAGGGTTGGGGGAAAATATAAAAAATGTTTCCCAAGTCTGGAAGAAATGTTGTGTCTATCTTTCTTTCTGTAGTGCTGTCTCAACCCAGTCCATTCTGAATATATGAGATAGTTTGTCCAAAAATAGCTTAAGAGTTGGCGGGCTGGGTTATGAGGGCTTGTTTTTTGCGGGACAATATGTACCTTTTAATGGTGCGATTGACCATATAAGATAATGTACTAGAAAACCTTAAAAAAATTCTTTGTGGAGTGACACTAGAAAAAACTTAATTGCGCCATTTTTGTGGGGGGATTTATAGAGTTCATAGTTTGGTAAAAATTAGATATTATATGTATTCTGCAGACCCGTTTGATTCTGGTGACAACAAATTTGTAGAGTTTTCATTATGTTTTAGTAGGTCATTAAGGGGTTAAAAGAAAACACTTGACTTTCTTGTATTGTGGTGACCAAATGGAGGGTTGCGCCAGGTTTGTATAGGGCTAGGCAAGTGATAATTGAGGACTCTATCTTAAATTTATACCTTTAGTCTCCATCAGACTACTAACCTCTACAGACATGTTTAGTACATACACAGGGAGTTTTTCCAGCGTAAGCTCTAAACGCTAAGGGCGACATGCATGAATCCGGCCTGAAGACCCGTTTAAATATTTTTTAAGGCAGTGTGAATGTGCCAGAATGTAGAATCTTTTCTTGCAGTTCATAAAACGGCGCTGTCTAGTGCCAAAACGACAAGTCTGGGTCGGGGAGAACACCATTTAACTTTGGGCTGGGTGTTTAACTTTTCGGCCTATATTTTGGGTCAAATAATCATAAATGTGTTATTTTATGAATTTTGGGGCGACAACCCCAGGGCGCCCTTTAAAATTTGGTGACTAAAAAATGTCTTTTGGGACATTAAAAAAGGCAATTATCGCGCCAAATTTGAGTGCACCGTTATACACCTTTTTGGCTCAAATGGGAACCTGGCTTTAGGGTTACATAATAAAGTACCATCTGTAAAGCACTGGATCTTTTTGCAAGTATATGTTGTTCTTATTTCAGTTTTTTAGGATATAAATGAAAATAACAAGTAAAAATCGACTTACAGTGATAGACCTAAATGTTGAACAGATAAAAATATAAATTTATTTTTGTGTGGGTTTTATTCTAAAATATAAGCTTTTTTATGCCGGAAAATACTTTTCCTTTAAATCATGCAGGTAATTCTATTTTTTTTCCTGGGTCAGCTGTTTTTATTTGTAATGCAGTTCCTACATTTAAAAAACCCGGGTTTCCCCATATTGGAAGTTTAAGTAGTTCAAACTTTTAACGTTTCAAGATAACTTCCTATGTAGATTAAAGAATGTGCAAAGGTTTATTACTGTCTGACTTTGGAAAAACCCCTAGCATAGTAAACCCCGGACAAGAACAAATTTCTCTCAATGATTCTGGAGTATAATTAAACAGCTAGGATTACCGTACTTAACTCTGTATTGAAAGGTCATCTGGTAGACAGCAATCCACTGCACATAAAACCTGATGCAGACAAATCAAACACAAGTATACAAGTATACAGAAACAGCCAACTATAGAAATGGGGTCAGATCAGAATGGTTAGGCCCAACTCACATTTGTGCTGTTACTTCCATCTTTCTTTTCAGTCCTAGAAACAAATGACCGAAAATATGTCATTTTGGATGGAATCTGGGATCAGGAACAACTGATTCAGATGTATATTGAACTTTAGAGCAATGTAACTATGGGGGAAATTAAACCCCTTAAGGATGCAGCTATTTTTTAGATTTTTGTTTTTCGGATTTTCCTCCCCACTTTCCAAGAGCAATCACTGTAACATTTTTCCGCTTACATAGAAGGCTTTTTTTTTGCGGGACAAGATGTACTTTTTTAGTGGTACTGGGAAATCCCCCAAAAATTCTTTGTGGGATGGAACATGAAAAAAATACAATTATGCCAGTTTTGTATATAGGTGTGTGTGGTGGTTGGGGAGGCGTTTTTATGGAGTTTACTCTTTGATATAAATGACATTATATTTATCTATTCTGCAGGTGTGTACGACTTCAATAATGCCAAATTTATATAATCTACTTTATGTTTACAACTTTTTAAAAAAAATAAAGAGCACCATATGTATTTTGGCGCCCAGATGACAATTTTGTTTGTGCGCGTTAGTAGTGTAGAATGCACCTGAATTAATGAACCTGTTCTACTGCAGGTCACAGATTAGGGGCTTTCTAGCTCCAAAATGACAAATCAGGCTCAGGTAAACCAGTTTTAATTTGGTCTACCTTTTCCAGCAGTAATATACCTAGTTTGGCCGTCCTACAGTCAAAAATGTGTAGCTTCGTATGGTTGTGGTAGGACATGCCTCCGGATCTCAGGCGCATTACAAAGTGCCGTGGGCACCCGATAATGCGCCTAATTTTGGAGTGCACCTGATTATATTTCTAGAGAACAAGTACATACATGTCGCCCAAAGTCTTTAAAAAAAAAAAAAATTCCTTTGCATAGTCATTTACTGGGACCAATAACTTTTTATTTTTCCTTCAGTAGAGTTGTGTGATGTTTTGATTTTTGCAGGACAAGATCTAGTCTTTATTGGTACCAATATGAAGAGCATTGCCTTTTTGATCCTTTTTTATTCCATTTTTTCAATTCCCAATTCTGGTGTTGGGTGTTTTATTTTTTTTACGGCATTCACCATGTGGGATAAATAATGTTGTATTTAAATAGATTGGACTTTTATGTACACAGTGATTCCAATTGTGTGTAACTTTTTTATTTGCTAAATGGCTAAAAAGGGGGTGTTTTGAACTTTTAATAGGTGGTATAGGTATGCGTTCATGGCAGACACAAGAGCCATGGCAACTGAATGGCACCCAGCGATCACATTGTGGGGGATGATTGGGGGCAGCAACAGATCGTAGCCCTGTAGCTTAATCATTTACGTTTACTGCATTGTCTAAATGGTTAAATGGTCTGGATTTTGGCCGCTAGTGCTATGTACCCCCTTAGCGCCTCCATGACGGGTATATCTGTCATGGACCGTTAAGGTGTTAATAATTGATCTAGACAGTTTTCTTGTGGAAAAAAGTCACAAATTTTAGATAACACTTGTTTCACACAAACATTGGGTGGGGCTTAGCAGAGGGGGGCAGCTGTCGATGATATGACAGATTTACTATATTTTACCCGCAAAATTGGTGTAAATTGTAGTAGGAATTTAAGCCATCTCATAGCTGGTATACAATGTACTTTGTGGCTCATGGACATCTACAGATGTGTCAGACTTTCTAAGAGGCAGCACCTCTACATTTAGCAGCTCTTATTACAGACAACTCATTTTTTAAACCGGCACATGGAATGCCAGTGTAAGTACTTCTTTTCATTTAATCTTTATTATGAACATATCTATATTGGTTTCTTCTGGTTACATTACTGTGCAAAATGTGTGAAAAAAATGCTGCAAAAATGCTGACAATCATACACCTGCAATCAAGAAGGTGTCTCATTGGTTCCAAATTTATTCTGCAGTAAAATAATGACCCCAAACATACATCCAGTGTCATTAAGAACTATCTCCAGTGCAGAGAAGGAGTCCTGGGAGTGATGATATGGCCACTACAGAGCCCTGACCTCAACATCGTCCAGCCTGTCTAGGATTACATAAAGAGGCAGAAGGATTGGAGCAAGCCTATATGTAAAGAAAACCTTTGATTACTTTAACAGGATAGTTAGAACAACCTCCCTGCCGAGTTCCTTCAAAAACGGTGTTCAAGTGTAGCTAGAGGAACAGAAACAGTTTTCAAGGAAAACGATGGTCACACCTAATATTAATTAAATTTATAATTTCTCTTTTGTTCACTCACTTTGCGTTTTGTTAATTGGTAAGAGTTGGACTGGGTTACCTAGGGCCCAGAGAAGTTGATTTTAGGGGCTCGCTGTGCGTCTCTACCTCTGCCACCTGTATAGTGTCCCGCTCGGTCTCACTTCAACTTATACAGACTGGTGTGATGACATCATCAAACTAACCTGTATTCAAGTTGGGACGCTGGAGCGTCTCAGTCTTCGTCACCTAATTGCAGCACAACACCGGGCAGTAAACATAAAAATTCTAAAGATATATTCCCCCCTCCCCTCGAATGATACCTTTTATTTAAATAAAAATATATACGTAGCATAAAGCTGAATCTAACTGACCAGCATTAAGAACACACCTGAGCAGGAACACATGTGTCTCCCTACCCATTCAGAAACAAAGTTACAACTGCCAATCACTATTAAGATACTAAGTAACTCGTAACAAATAAAGAAAGAAAAACATCTTTGAGTGACAGTTGTTGCAAGGATAGAGGAACCAATACAGACAACAAAAACAACAAAATAGAATAACCTAAATAACCATAATTAGCTAGTATTGGTAAGAAATATCTTGCTTACTATCAAGACCGGCTGGAATCCTAGTGCCTAAATCATAAATCCATTTGGATTCCCTGCTGATAAGCTTCTTGTGCAAATTTCCACTCCTAACGGGTTTGTACATTTTTTCTATATACCCATAAAGGAAAACGAATTCACATTACCATGGTATGCATCCTAAAAAATGCTGGGATCCTTACGGATTGCATCATAGAGGTGTCTTCAGGTTCGTATCTTGAGGGGCCCTGTGGTACAACCTACATATTGCAGGTAGGGGTGCCAATAGGGCAGTACAGGCTGTTAAAAAATAGGAACTAGTAATGAGTGGAGACCCCATTTGATTTGACTGTATGGGGCCCTGAAACAGTTAATAGATGACTGATGGCAGTCCTGATTGCAGGTTGCATATATTGCATGGAATGAGGTAGATGACAAACTTAGGACCACATGTATGAAACTGTTTAGGTCTAAAACTCACTCTTTTGCCCATAGTAGCCAATGGGCAAAAAAGTGAGTTTTAGACCTAAACAGGTTCATACATGTGGCCCTTTGTGTTGCAGTTAATGTAACTATGGATTTGGAAATTTCTCCCATTATGCATATGTGCTGGCATAGCGACATGCTGTGCACAATTTATGGCCACATTTATAAAAGCCCTTAATATTGAGCCACATATTTACCCTCACTATATCAGTTCTAAGACGACTGGGGGAAAGCATGGACCCCAATGTAGGTGCCCTACAAGGTACAAATCTTAAGTTTAATTGTAAAAGATCCTGTAATTCCTTGGTAACATACAATAACAGCAAATGGTTTTTGATGATGGAAACAACCTGTGAATATTGAGGACTATACATAGTGTTAAAAGTAATTTGTTGCTTTTTGTTTGCATTGTGTCTTTTAGAGGTTTTCATAAGTTGGGACTTGTCCACATTGAATATTCTGTTCTTAGCACCAATAATAGATTTTTGTGAATGAAATCAAGCTCGTAACCTCTCACAAGCTTCTTTTTCAAAAGAAAAATAGGCAGAGGAATCAGAACAGTTCCTCTTGGGTCTAATTAACTTGTGGTACGTTGGAAATAACATGCTTTGGGTGACCGGAGGTGGCCAATAGCATAGAGTTGCCAGCCATAGGCTTTCTGTAGTGCTAAATCTTAATCCCAGTGTCCCCACCCTCCAGCATGACATCCAAAAAATGAATGGAACTAAAACTGTGTTCAAACTTAAACTTGAGATTCATACAATTACAATTAAAATAATTGACAATCTACGGCGTTCGATTTGCTCCCCTCCCACACCAGGAGAAGGTCATCAATGTACATCCCATACCACTTGATGTAGGAGAGGAACAAATTGGGATTTGCAAACAAGAAATCTTCCTCCCACGCTGCCATAAAAATGTTGGTGAGGGAGGGAGAAAAACGGGCACCCATAGGTGCAATTGAAATAAAAGATTTCCCATTAAGTATAAAAAAAATTATGTTTCAAAAGATAATGAATGGCTTCCACCAAAAAAAAGCTGCTTGTCAATTGAAAAACAAAGTGCTCCAAAAAGTGTTTTAAAACCATCAAGACTAGATCATGTGGGACCCTATGGTAAAGAGCCGCCACATCACATGATATGCCAGGGCAAAGACTCCAAGGACATGATGAGATGAGAAGTATTTCTAATATATCCAGGTATACGTGTCTATAGGGCGAAAGAAACCCTTGTGTATTTTTGGCAACAAGTGAAAAATCAGGACAACTGGCTTGTCAACATAAAGTTGATCTACAAGACTCTGAGAAAGCACATTTAAGCAGACACCCCATCTTAGAATATCTCATAATTCTGATATGAATAATTCATTGGGATCATTATGTAGACTCCTGTAAATGTCAACATTTTGTAGCATACGCAAATTTTCTCGGATATATAACCATGTATCCAGTATCACAATTGTCCGCAGAGCAGATAATGATATCTGAATTATTCCTCAATTTTTGATGGCTTTCCATTCATTGCTACTGATATTCGCTCTGTGGGAATTCTTGTTAAAAACTGACTGACCTAACTTAGTAAGATCTTCCTCGACCCACTCCTGGAAAACATCCAGATTAGCAGGGCAGGAATGGATAGGATCGAAGTCCACATTGCTCAGTCAAGAATTATTAATATCAGAATCTGCTACACCCGATTTGCTCTGAAATGAGCATAACGCCATAGTGCCCCATAATTCCAAAAAAGTAGGACAAGGATGAAGAGTATTATCAATAGAGGAAGGACGAATATGAGATGTGAATGGATCCTGACTAATAGAATTCTCAAAAGTAGCGTAACTGCTCTTGTGAATTTATTGACATCTAACAAAGTGTCATAAACCCTAAATGTATGTCGGAGAAAAGCCAAGTCCCTTCGATAACGCAGTTAGTTCTTCCGTAGATAACATCTGGCTGGAAAGCTTCACCACTGGGCTCTGCCCGTGTTCCATTGAAGATCCCATGGAATGTGTTTTTGCGACGATGTTTCCTTCCTGCCCTTCCCTGGCCCCAGAAAGGCTTCCTCAGTGGGGCCCCACATGGCAGAGGTCCGGGGGGGCCGTCAGCAGTGCCCCACATGGCTGGGGCCGAGGGGCGCCTTCAGTGGAGCCCCACATGGCAGAGATCCAGGGGGGCATCAACAGGGCCCCACATGGCTGGGGCCCAGAGAGGGGCCTTCAGCGGGACCCCACACATCTCAGGGTCTGTGCCCTCCTCTCTCTCAGCCTGCGGGTGGGATGCCTGACAATTTAAATCCTTAAAGCCCCGTCCACAGGCAGAGAGAGAGGAGGGACCGGCTCTAGTCACAGGCTGCGCAGGAGAAATAAGTGTGTGAGACTAGCTCTGTTAATGTATTGAGTGCACCTGTGAATTGGAGCGCAGGCCTCCATCCCCTACACCCACCATCTGAGCTCCATGGGCCCCAGAGGACAGTCATCAGCACCGCGTGGTCCAGGCCCTGACTAGTTTATTTAACGTTTTCAGCGGGCCCCGTATGTCAGTACCCCCTATACTGCCTTTCCGGCGGCCCTGTAGGTATATACATGCGCCCCTGTAGCCGTATACTGCCCCCGTTCGTTATCACTTCCTCGTATACCAGTTAGCCCTCCTCTGGCTTGTTCCTTTGGGAGGCACGCTCGCCACCCTGCGAGTTTGAAGTCCCGGTGTCTTCTAGGCCTGGGATCCAGTGGGTTGTAGGCCTTGGAGCCCACTGGGATGCCAGTAATCTCCTGGTCCTCTGGCTCTTTTATACAAGTACAGAAGGCTCCTATTTAGAAATATAAAAAAAAATGGTACAGCCTACATTAGTGTCCACAATAATGGCTGCCATTGAACAAATGTATGGATTAAACATGTTGTCAGTCATGTGACCTCCTGGAATTCAGTTAATGACTGGGTTACATGACATCTATAAGGTAACTGCAAAGTAATAATGGTGGAATAATTATTATTATTATTAATATGTTTATTCCAGCAACTTCTTTACTATGTGGATTTACTTGCATAACTGCTATATCTCTAGCTGATGTTTTTAATAAAGTTAACTGTAAAAAAAAAAAGGTTAGTCATGCTGGAGAAGTTCTGTTCCTCCATACACTACTGTTACCTGGATACCTAGGGTCACATGACCTGTGTGGTGGTCACATGACTGTCTTATCCATAAAGTTACTCCATGGCAGCGATTACGATAAGCTAGATAGGGGCCTACTGCACTGGTATAAAAGAAGTACAGGAGCATAATTTTTAACACATGTATATTAGAAAATTGTATGATTCCCTATTATATACGTAAAAAATAAATAAATTATAAAGACATTATAAAGTGGACAACCCCTTTAATATGAGCTTCTGTGCCATTTGTGATTCTTAATTGTGTACCGTAGATGTGTATTCTCACACTCAGAGCTGTCACTTGGCTTCCGAAAAGAAGCAATTCTGAGACAGAAATAGCATCACTTATGTACTCAGCCATAGCACAGTTTCTACCCACCGTGTTTGATAATTATCTGGAAATAAGTGCAGATCAGAACATAGAGATAAACTCCTGCAGCGCCAAAGGACAAAGTAAATGAATGTGCCGTATAGTAGATATAATAACAATGTGGACTGTGTACTGTACATAAAGATCGTGTTCTGTTCTTGTACACGTCTGCAGGTGGAACTGCTGCTAAATATATTATTAGTATTGTTCATAAAACAATAAATGGACAGTCGGGTACAGGAAGAAAGATTAACCTGCATAAGCATTGCAAATGTCATAGGAATGTGGGTGTGGGATACTTAAATGGAAATTATTTTGTCTATAGCATATGTTTCCATCTTCCACATCACAGACTTAATTACAAGGAAAATGATATTCGCTATCTATGCAACTATCATTCTATGTGTAATAGGCCTATAATAGTCAGTTATACATTACTTAATAGTGTAAATATAGGTAATGTAGATTTGCATTCGCACAGTGGCCTATGAGCAGTATGTAAGGACACAGTATGTAAGGACACTAGTATTATAAATGGTATACAGTGGTTGGTGGGCTTGTTCACAGAATTTGCACTAGAACCCAGAAGCTTCAGATTATGCTGGTACAAAAGCTATACCAGATCTTCCTTGGCAGCAGGTAGGGCCACAAATTGAAAGGTAACTCTGATTACAGCCATTTAACTACTGAAATGCTGTGGTCAACACATTGTGTCATCTAAACAGTTAGGAAGGGCTGTAGCGTCCTCTTCAGTCACCTGATTGGCCACCATACAACAACATTTCGGGGTGCTATGGCAGACCTGCCAATATTGTACTCTGTTATGGCAGGGTGTAGTGGGAGATCAATGAATTGCGTAAATACTGTAGTACTTAAGTACTACAGTATATAGTACAAGCGATCAAGTGATTGCATGTTCAAGCCCCCTAGGGAGGCTAAAGATGACTGCAAAAAAATGGAAAAAAGTTTTTAAAACTTCAACCACCCTTTTCCCAACACTGAACATATGAAAGTTTGATACAATGTATTCAGTGTACAGCTTGTATGACAGTATAAATTTGTTGTGCCCTCAAAATAACGCAATACACAACCATCAATGTCTAAACCGCTGGCAACAAAAGTGAGTACACCCCTACGTGAAAATGGACAAATTGTGCCCAAAGTGTCAATATTTTGTGTGGCCACCATTATTTTCCAGCACTGCCTTAACTGCCTTGTACATGGAGTCCACTAGAGCTTCACAGGTTGCAGCCACTGGAATCTTCTTCCACTCCTCCATGATGACATCACGGAGCTGGTGGGTGTTAGAGACATGAGCTCCTCCACCTTCCTTTTCAGGATGCGCCACAGGTGCTCATTAGGGTTTGGCTTTGGAGACATGCTTGGTCAGTCCAGCACCTTCAACCTGATTTTCTTTAGCAATGCAATGTTCACCTTGGAGGTTTGTTTCAGGTCATTATCATGGTCCAATACTGCCCTGCAGCCCAGTTTCCGAAGCTAGGGGATCATGCTCTGCTTCAGTATGACACAGTACATGTTGTCATTCATGGTTCTCTCAAATGAACTGTAGTTCCCCACAATTGGCAACACTCATGCAGCCCCAAACCATGACACTCCCACCCCCATGCTTGACTGTAGGCAAGACACACTTGTCTTTGTACTCCTCACCTGGATTCTGTCACACATGCTTGACACTATATGAACCAAACAAGTTTATCTTGGTCTCATCAGACCACTGGACATAGTTCCAGTAATCAATGTCCTTCGTCTGCTTGTCTTCAGCAAACTGTATGTGGACTTTCTTGTACATCATCTGTAGAAGCGGCAGCATTCATACGTCTATTTTGAAAAGAAAATCTCTGGATATAACGCTGAGCATGTGCACGTAACTTCTTTGGTTGACTACGGCGAAGCTAGTTCTGAATGGAACATGTCTTGTTAAACCGCTGTATGGTCTTGACCACCGTGCTGCAGTTCAGTTTCAGGGTGTAGGTATTCTTCTTATAGCCTAGGCCATCTTTATGTAGAGCAAAAATTCTTTTTTTTAGATCCTCAGACAGTTTTTAGTAACCAGTATGAGAGTGTGAGAGTGAAAACACCAAATTTAACACACCTGCTTCCCATTCACACCTGAGATCATGTAACACCAATGAGTCACATGACATGTGGAGGGAAAATGGCAAATTGGGCACAATTTGTCCATTTTCACTTAGTGGTGTACTCGCTTTTGTTGCCAGCAGTTTTGACATTGATAGCTGTGTGTTATTTTGAGGGCACACCAAATTTACACTGTTATACAAGCTGTACACTGACTACTTTACATTGTATAAAGTGTCTTGTCTTCAGTGTTGTCCCATGAAAAGTTAAAATACAATATTTACAAAAATGTGAGGGGTGTATTCACTTTTGTGAGGTACTCTGTATACACACATATGTAGGTATATAAAGGGCTTTTATAACACAATATCATGCCATGTTTTTCTGCATGGTGAATGCGGTTAAAAAGTAAAATTCCCAACACCAGAATTGTGATCTGTTGGTCATCCTGACTCCTGGAAAAAATGGAATAAAATGTGATCAAAAAGTTGCATGTATCTCAAATTGGTACCAATATAAAATACACTTCACCCACAAAAAAGATGCCTTCACATAGGTCCTATGGTGGAAAAATATTGGTTATTGGGCTCCGAAAATGATGGCACGAAGCAAATTGAAAAAAAGTTTTATTTTTTTAGAAGTAGTAAAAAATGGTGACAACCGTATAAATTTGGTATCATCAGCAGAATAAATATAATATGTCACTTATATCACAAGGTGAACTCTAAAAAAAATAAGACCCCAAAAAAGCTGTGGAATTGCACACTTTCCCAATTCCATCCCTAAAGATTTTTTTTCTGGATTCCCAATACATTATATGATACTGTTAATAGTATCATTAAAAACGTCATCTTGCTCCATAAAAACACAAGTCCTCATAGATGTCAAAATAAAAAGTCATGACTCTTGGAAGGCGGACTTTAAGGGGTTAATCTACATATGAGATACTTATGCTTGTATTTATAGAATTTGTCACAGCAGAAATAGAAGTGCATTTATTAGAGCAACTGTTGTTCAGTATTAGCTTTATATAAAGATGACACATTATTTTTTTATTGTCAACCATAATTAAAATGTACTATATCACCATAAAGCATTTCACATTGCTCTGAGCTAAAAACAGCATTGCATGAAGACGTACAGTAGAAATCTCTTCTATAAATAGTACCTATGTCAAGCACTTTGGTTATGAGTATACTCAATAATTATAGGCAGGGCTCTCCATCTTACATCACTCATATCATCATTGTGTTTATTTGTATTGTAACATGCAGTACTTCTAGTGTGCTTTCACATTTTGAACAGTTTAATTTACAGGCTCTTATTCCAGCTGGATTTAGAAATGCTGATTGCCTTTTTTTCTCCAGAATCACCAAATGTTGAGAAATTTACAAGGTCCAACGTGAAAGCAAAAACACATTTTTAAAGACGGATCCCAAAAAGACTTTTGGAGAGGAAATATATTGGCAGGAGATGAACTAGGGTGGATTCAAAACAGGTTGAAATTCCAGATATTGTAAACTCTTGCACTTTAATTGTTCAGTGCTCCTGGCTCTTCTCTAGTGCGACACTCCAAATGACTGTTTTTGTACCAGACGCTTCCTATTTACTTCCTATTTATTTGGACAGCATGTGTAAATTCAGCAAGAGTCTCTAATTAGGCACAACATCATTTGAGAGGTTGACTTAGGGCAAGGACACTACTGCAGACTTGAATGTAGACATTTTTTTTGTAAAATAACCTAAAATAATAATAAATAATAATAAAATACACACTATTCACACTATTTCAAAGTGTGTCCTACACAAACACTACATAGCTCACATGCCATCACATGAAAGCTTTGTTGGCTCCATGTATGACAGATACATATTTTACTTTTGTTCATGTGAATGTAGTCCACAGGATAGAAGCTCAATGGCTTTCTGATGACATCATTCAATCACTATTTTCTTAGAATACAGAATGACCTTTAGATATTGCTTAACATAACCTAGCTAGAGTTGCCACTGGGTGACACTGACCGGAGGAACTGTGAGTTAAAGGGGTTTTATCGTTACAAAGATCATGTCTCAGATTATGATGACAGTAAAAATAAGCACTTTTGTAATTGGGTTGCATTACCTCTGTCACTTGGTTTAGCAGATATCAGCTTCGCTGTAAATCTGTCTTCTATTTCTGCTGCTGGTCAGAACGCCCCCATGTCTATTACTGTGCCCTAGACACGCCCCCTGCACTGTGATTGGCTGGCTGACATTTCATTCAGCCTGTTGCGATATGCCCCTAGACAGGAAACATCATGGCAACGCCCCCTGTGCTGTGATTGGCTGCCTGCACACTCTGTGTTTACTCCCCTCTGAGCTGTTAAAATCGATAGTGAAACCAGAGTCTGCTGGCTCTATGTACATTTCAGCCGTAGGGGGAAGGATCTGGGCAATTACTGGATGTTTAAAGGGCTTTTGCCAAGCGGTTGATTCACCTCCTCACAGGTTCAGTCCTTAAGCTGCTACTTTGAAAAGAGGGCGTTCTGTTCCTCAGATCGAATGCAAGCTCTGCCTCCTTATGACGTCATCATCTGTAGTGTATAACATAAGGATTCAACACTGTGTCTGTATGAGCTGCTTGTATAGTACAGTGCATAGGTGAACAGCTTGGCAAGACAGAGGTTGGGAGTTCAAGTCCCCAATGTTTTTTTTTTTCTTTTATAAATTGTACACATATGTAAAGATATGAAAATATATGTGTAGACATCTATAATTTTATATATATACATACACACACACAGAAAGCTCCCCTATATAGTGTCCCATCCTCATAGTCACACCAAGCACTTCCAACATTTGTGATACAATGCATTTACTTTCAGGGATGTGAAATTATATAGGGGTGATATGTATGTTTATATATATCATTATAGCGATTGACATATATATTTTAGGTCTCTCTACATATGGTTAGAATTTAAGGGGGGGGGAATATACCCTGTGAGGGGACTAGAACTCCAAACCCCTTCATTGTAAAACCAACACTCTACCACTACACCATCAGCCCAAGTCGGTTACAGATTAAGCAGGTTCTTCTCTCAAAGCTGATTTGCTTCTCCCCCCCCCCACTGTTTGCACTCATATCACTGACAGCAAGCAGAGATCTTTACTTGAAGCTGACATTTGTCCTTGTAGTTGAGTAAAGGTCTCTGCCTGTTGTCAGTACAATTTGGTTGAATACCACTAGAACAGAAGTTAAAGCTGCTGGCTTTCAGTGTATAAACTAAGAGATATAATAGGTGCTTGCTGCAGCTTGTGGAGCCTCAAGGCTGCAGACATAAGCATGCAGGAAGCTACAGAGCTGTTATATCCAGACAACCCTCTGCATCCCCTGCTTCAAACAAAATGATGATGTCACAGTTCTTCAGTGAGGAGAGACACACCTCGGGGGAGGGGAGACACGCCTGCTGAGAGGAAGAACACGCCCCTGGATTTCAAACTCAATCTGAGAAAATTAGCAGAACAGCACGAGCAGCTCAAACGATAAATCCCCTTTAAGTCATACTATTATATCCACTATCTATATCCAGAGTAACCTGCGTGTGCAGCATTAATAGCAGCTAGACAGGCTGGGAGTGACTCAATAAGGTCCTGGTAGATGGTCCTACCTACCTACTGAGAGGGTCTATATAGGTACCTTATAGGGGACTATATACCTCCCTACCATGGGGACTTTTATACTTATTTACCTACTTAGTGGGCCTATATAGCCACTGATGGGCTACTTAATTGAGGACTAAATAACTCATCACCTACTGAGTGGATCTGTTTACTTACTGAGGTGGCATTTATTCTTACAATCTGAGGGTACCTATATACCTACCTACTGTGGGAGTTTTTTATACTTACCTACCTATTGAGGGGTCTGTATAGCTATTTAATGGCGGCTTACCTATTTAACTGCCTATCTACCTATCTAATGAGGGGTTTATCTACCTAAAGGAGGCTTAAATGATAATATAAACATGGAAGGGAGAGGCCTGGACCGCACATCCTCATACTATACGTTGATCTAATGCTTCTCAGCAAAACTTTACAAAAGTGAATAGGAGGTTCTTAGTATACTTTTTGATCAAACAGTATAGGCTCACTTGCCACTTCACTTCGACCTCTATAAAGTGAGTCCCTACACTAAAGGGGGGCAGGAGCGCATGGCGGCAACCACTGCAGCAAAAACAGCACAGATGAGGGGTACAGCCCAGTGGCCCAACAGCCCCACTGCTGCCAGACCTAGCCCACTGTGCATGCTGTGCTGGTGTGATGGTGCAGCCCAGAGCCAGGGCGCTAAGTCTGGCAGCAGTGGGGCTGTTGGGCCACTGGGCTGTACCCCTCATCTGTGCTGTTTTTGCTGTGGTGGTGGCTGCCATGCAGTGCTGCCCCCATTTAGTGTAGGGACCCACTTTATACATGTCGCCGTGACGTGGCAAGTGGGCCTATACGTTTTGATCAAAAAGTATACTAAGAACCTCCTGTTCATTTTTGTAAAGTATTGCTGAGAAGCATTAGATAAACATATAGTGTGAGGATGTGCGGTCCATGCCTCTCCCTTCCAGATTTAAATGATAATATACTGAAGGCGGACTTTACCTACTTAAAAGGAAGAGTATGTCACTTATCTGAATTACTAATTTTTAGGGTCTAATATACCTAAATGGATCATCTACCTATCTGCCTGTCTAATTTGGGGGACTGCCTACTACCGTATATACTCGAGTATAATCCGACCCGAATATAAGCCGAGGCACCTACTTTTGCCACAAAAAACTGGGAAAACTTATTGACTCGACTATAAGCCTAGGGTGGAAAATGCAGCGGCTACTGTTAAATTTAAAAAATAAATATGGATAGCAATAAAATTACATAGGCAGGTATAGGCAGTTTAATGTCCCCCATAGGCAGTTTAATGTCCCATAGGCAGTTATATGTCCCCATAGGCAGGTATATGTCCGTATATGCAGGTAATAGGCAGGTTATAGGCAGATTATAGGCAGGTATATGTTCCTATAGGCAGGTTATAGGCAGGTATATGTCCCCATTGGTAGGTTATAGGCAGGTATGTGTCCCCATAGGCAGGTTATAGGCAGGTATGTGTCCCCATAGGCAGGTTATAGGCAGGTATATATCCCTATAGGCAGGTATATGTCACCATAGGCAGGTAAATATCCCTTATAGACAGGGTTGGAAAAAAAAATACAACTACTTACCTCTCTCCCTCGCTGCTCCGACTCCCGGACGCTCTGTCTTCTGGCACAGGCGGTGTGATGTCATCAGGATGTGCAGGCCGTCTGAGTCCACTATGGAGCAGGGAGCGCTCGCTCTTTGCTCTACAGTGGTATCTTCACCTGTATGCGCTCCCAGAGGAGTCGCATGAAGCTGGAATGGTAACACCTAGCTGACTGATTCAATATTACATTTCTAGGAGGAATAACAGAGGAACAGCACAACACAGAGTAATAAGAGAAGATGAATTGTTTTTTCACAGGGAACACAAGTAGTTACTAAACTACACATCAAGAATGGCCACAGGTCCTCTTTAAAGGGATACTACCATCAATCTTTTGACATATTGATAAGCAGTATGTAACTCTTATATTTTGTTTTATTTTTATTTTTTAAATTGGATGGTTTTTTTTTTTATCTCAATTTTTAAAGTTCCCCTATGTACATGACTTTTTGGTTTGTCTTTCTGACATCACTTTATGAGACCCTCGTGCATGGGTTCGGTTATATGTACTTTGCAGTTTAGTGACACCATTTTAGCAGTATGCAGGGGATGAACAATATATTGCTAGCACCATAACAAAATTGACATAAGAAAACTCGCAAGAGGTTCTCTCTAAAACGCAATTCATTATATTTACTACTGCAGAGACAATTTATCTTTTTTTAAATAGTCAGCATTTTGCTAATCATTAATATACTCTTGGTGGAGAGTAGAAAGCATGAACCTGGAAAGATATGAAGTGACCTGTCATCATGAAACTTAGAATCAGATCACAGATATCGAAGATAATATATAGTTAAAGTCCCTCTTATTGCTCTTTGCTGCTTAATTGCAGGATATTACATTGTAGTCTTAGGGGCCGTTTACACGGCACAGGACAAATACCAGTCGGGAAATCCCGACTGGTATTTGCTGTTTCTGGCATGCAGGGGGATGGCTTTTCTCTGCGGAGAAAAGCCCTCCCCCTTCGCACCGACATGTTTGTGTTCCACCCGAAAACCGGACGGAAGAAGGAACAAGTTCTATGTTTTTCGGACTGTCGGCGGTCTAAAAAACCATCTGGCGGAAAGCCCGTGCTGTGGGGACTGCTGCACGGGTTTTCCATAAGGGTCCATGTTAAAGTTTGACAGTCGGTTTACAGACGGCTTTCAAAAACGAAAACCATCTGTAAATCCGGCTGAAAAACCTGACCGTGGGGACAAGCCCTTACAGTCTATTCATTTGCTGAGTAATAAAATAAAAAGTTATTCCCCAGAGAAAGCAATTTTGTGCCTTAGAGATATTAATTGTAGCATCACAGACAACCCATGTGCCAACCTAAGAGCCTCTGATCTGATTACTGTAGGTCCAGCTCCAAAGACTCCCAGCAAACAGCAGATTTTGCCTTGGATGATACATCGGACTTCTAATTTTTCTGAAGCAGCCACTGCATGGGGCATGTAGTGTTTCATAGCGACAATTCAATTGAATGACAATTTATGATATATATTCAGAGGCGGAACGACGGGTAGGCAGAGGTAGGCGATCGCCTAGGGCGCCTACCTCTGCCTATCCCTAAGGGGCGCAGGCAGGGCCCCGATCCTCGCCGGACTCCAGGCCGCTGCCGTGGGCCTGAAGCGTCGGCGGTCTCTTTGACCGCTTCTGCGGAGCAGAGAGCAAGCGCTCCCTGCCCCGCAGACAGTGTCGGACCTGCTAACCGGAGGATCGCTGGATCCTCCGGTAAGCCGCAGGGCCGACACTGCGGGGGCACCGGGTCCTCATAGCGCTGAGGACCCGCCGCGGCCCCGTGCGGCTCAGCTGGCAGCGTCGCGATGAAGTGATGTCATCGCGACGCTGCCTCACCTTGGGCGCACAGCGCGTCATAGGCCGTGCGCCCGAGGAGCTGCCGGAGGAGCGCGCGGCTGAAGAGGACAGAAGAGGAGCGCGCGGCCGGGAAGCAGGTAAGGTGAGTATAAATGTTGTTATTTTTAAGTGCCTGTGGCCCCTATACGCCTGCCTGTGGCCCCATACGCCTGCCTGTGGCCCCCATACGCCTGCTTGTAGCCCCTATATACCTGCCTGTAGCCCCTATATACTTGTCTGTGGCCCCATAAGCCTGCCTGTCGCCCCTATATACCTGCTTGTGGCCCCATACGCCTCCCTGTGGCCCCATACGCCTGCCTGTGGCCCCATACGCCTGCCTGTAGCCCCATGCGCCTGCCTGTAGCCCCTATATACCTGCCTGTAGCCCCTATATCCTTGCCTGTGGCCCCATACGCCTGCCTGTGGCCCCTATACGCCTGCCTGTGGCCCCATACGCCTGCCTGTGGCCCCTATACGCCTGCCTGTGGCCCCATACGCCTGCCTGTGGCCCCATACGCCTGCCTGAGCCCCCATATGCCTGCCTGTGGCCCCATATGCCTGCCTGAGCCCCCATACGCCTGCCTGAGCCCCCATACGCCTGCCTGTGGCCCCCATACGCCTGCCTGTGGCCCCTATACGCCTGCCTGAGCCCCTATACGCCTGCCTGAGCCCCTATACGGCTGCTTGAGCCCCTATACGCCTGCCTGAGCCCCCATATGCCTGCCTGTGGCCCCTAGCTATATACCTGCCTGAGCCCCTATAGCTATATACCTGCCTGTGTGCCCCTATATACCTGTCTAAGCCCCTATAGCTATATAACCTGCCTGAGTGCCCCTATATACCTGCCTGAGAGTGACCCTATGTCTATATACCTGCCTGAGAGTGACCATATATCTGTATACTTTCCTGAGTGCCCCTATATTTATATACCTACCTGTCTAAGGGGACAATATACATATACCTGCCTGACTGAGAGGGCATATCTATATACCTGTCTAACTGAGGGACTTATATACCTATAATTAAGGAGTTACTGGAAATGTGAGGATTCTAAGATATTTGTGTCCAAATCTGCAGGGACGAGTATTGGCCGGGAGCAATCAGCGAGAAGGTGTGAACCGGATGGAGAAGAAAAGGAAAAGTGAACGACGCTGATCAGAAAAGATGTCTCCGGTGAGTCACTACATGTAACTGCAGTGTAATCACTTACATTTCTGCAGAGCCTACACACAACAAGTATTCACCACTATATGGTCACTGTATGGCAGCGATATATGTCTGTAGAGCTGATAGTCACATGTGGGGGTGGCGTTCTGTCAGCGTCTGGCAGGATTATTTGATCCTTAAGTAGTAATAGTTTTGGGGCTTGGTTTTGTAGGAGTGTTTTTAGTAACAATCATGCATCTGGTAGATTTGCTCCATGTATCGGTGGATTATTCGGTGACTGTTATTTAGGGGTATTACACTGTCATATGGAGGGGAGCGATTTTGAAAAAGCAAATTTGTCATCGCTGATTTTCATTGTGCAGTGACTGCTGAGGAGATGGACGGGATCTGTGTGGAATATGCAGAAAATTAGTGACAGGGCCTGGCGTAGGGGTGAGAGGAATTAGTGTGGGGGGGTTTTTATTTTTTTTATGGGGAGTGGGGGGGGGGTGGGGTTTGGGGGCCCAATTTTTTTGTACTTGCCCTTTTGGGGGCCCAAAATTTCCCTGAAAATATTTGATAAACTTTCAAGGCTCTTTTAAAAACGGGAAAACAGATTTTGGGGCTGCTAAATTTTGCAACCCCCCAAAATTCTGATTCTGGGACATGGATTGTCCTACGAGATTTTAAAATGCAGGGAATTTAAAAACGATGACCTTTTTTCTTCAGAATTTTTCCAATTCCCCAGGGGCCCTCAAAAAAGGTTTTAATTATTTTCTAAAAAAGTGTTTGTTTTCTTACACTTAGTATTTAGAGGGTTTTTTCTGAAAAAAATTTTAAAAATTTTCTGTTCAATCCATCTGGCCCTGATTAAAATAATTAAAAAAACTAAAAAAATTTCCCCCTTTTTAAAACAAAACCCACTTCCAGCACCAAAGGCAGTCCCCTGATCACGGGCCAAAAAATTCCTAATTTGTATTCAAGTGACACTGCTGCCATTCACAGGCCACACTAAAGTGCCCCGAATTTGACTACTGTAAAAAAATTTTAAAATACATTTGGTTTGGGATCATTGGGATCTGTTCACCCTTTTCCAGGGAAGTGGTTTTCTTATATAATGCCCAATTTAATATAACCCCATTTTTTAAACCAATTCATCTTGATTTAAGGGGAAAAAATTTCTATAAGGGGGTTTGGGAATCGCTTTTTTTCATTTTTTGTTTTTCATTGTGCTCTTTAGCTTCTCAGCCCCTACAAATTCGGGCGTTTTTTCCTTTCCCAGCCCGGGGTTTTTTCTTAAAATGAAGGGGGAAAAATCATCCCCCCTTTACTGTTACTGCGGTTTCCCCATGCTCCCCCCCCCCTTGAGACCACATTCACTGTGTCGTTTTCCCAATGCAAATCTTATTTTGTAAGTATGTTTAAAAATACCCCCAGGCCTTTCTTTTAGTCAAAACCTTTTTCTATGAATTACGAGCACTGATCTCCTTTCACAGGGGTTTTGGGTTTTTTTTACAATTTGGGAAAAAAGTTTCTTTGAACTCCCTCCAAGGGGCACACAGATCTCCCTTCTTAAAGTTTACACGTAGGAGCATTTAGGGGCATCGGGCACAATTTTTCTGTTTTCTGTTGTAGAAGCCCTGCATATTATTTTGGGGTTTTTTCTTTGGCCCGTGCTGAGGGAAAAATTTTTTCTGTCGGTCCCCCTTAAATTTGAGGGGGAGAGGAGTCCAGCCCCACCCGCTCTGTTAGTTTTCATTTGGCACTGAAGCACAATTCTCCCCGTTTTTTGATTGAGAACAGGTGCCCGTGGCCCCCTGTGTTTTTGCTGGATGTGCAGAGTGAAATAGTGCCGGGTTTCCCCCTTTTTTTTTAGTGGAGAGGCAAAGAAATTCACGTTCCGTGGGAAAACGACCCGTGGGGGTCAGGGCAGGGTTTTAAATTAGTAGAGCCGGGGTTTTTAAAAAAAATTAAGGGGGAGGAACCGGGGGCCCGGGGCCCCTGGGGAACTGTTTTTTCAAAAAAAAAAAGATAAGGCAGGGCTGGGGGAAAAATAGACCGCTTTTTCTAAAAACCCTCCCCAAATTTCAAAATTTTTTTTTTTCACTGTCCCCTTAAATTCCCGGGGCCCCTTTTTAAAGAAAAGGTTTCAACCCCTTTTTTCGGTAATCCCCTCATTTTGGGCCGGGGGCTTTAGGATGGCCAAGGCGCGGGAACGAGCGGTTTTTCCGTTGGGGAATTTTTTTTCCCTTTTATTTGTAGGGCATGCCCCCCAACAAATGATGGTATTTATTCGTTTTGGAGCACCCCTTTAATTTACAAACCTACATTTTGGGTGAATTTTTGTATTACTGACTTTTTGTTGAGAAGAAAAATTTTATTTCCAGTTTACATTCTTTAGCTGTCAATGTGTACATCAAGTTGAAAATACTTTTTTTGATTGGGTTTCGGAGAAATTTTCCCTTTTTACGGAAAAAACCAATTTTTTTTTTACAAAAACTTTGTTTTTTTTTTATTTTTTGGGTATTGAATTTTTGATCACTGAACCTTAACTAATTGCTAAATTTTTTTTTAACCCCCTTTCCAATAAATTTTACTTTAATTATGCTTAAACCCATAAAGGATGTATGGATTGGGCCCCCCCTCGCCCGAAAACCCGCTACATACGTGGTGGGGTGGTTGGGTTTAAATTTTTAGGTTTAATTATCCCTTCTGTCTAAACATTAGGCGGCATTGATTTTTTTTGGGGCCCTCCGTTTTTTCCATTTTTTTTGCGTGAATTTGTAGTGTAGAAGGGGCCCCGAATCTATGAACCGTTTTTATGTGGGGCATAGATTTTAAACTTTTCTAGCTACAAAGAAAAATTTCGGGTCAGGTAAAAACCAAATTTTAAATTTCCTCCCTGTTTCCCGCAGTTTAAAGTTTCTGGTTTTTTCCGAAATGAAGGGTTTAAATTTTAGATCGTAAAGGGGTTTTAATGCGAACAAGCTTCCAACAACCCCGAACTTTTGGGCGCATTACATAGTTCGCGGGCTCTCTGTAAACACCTGATAAATTTGGGGTTTCCCCCGCCTGTTTTTAAAAATTTTTAAACAATTTGGGGTGTGCCTGTTTTTTGGGGTGAAAAGAAAACCAAAAACCCTTTTTGGGGTTTAGTCCCCTTCAACATGTCTCCTTTTGACTCTCCCAAACCGCAGCAAAACCCTTCCACCACCGTTCCCCCTCCACTGGCCAACCCCCAGCAATCCCCTGGGGCCAGGGGGCCTTTATCATGGAAGGGTGGAAAAAATTTAATTTAAGGTTCCCCTAGCTGAAATGTAAGCGTTCTACTACTTTTCCGCCCTGGGAAACCCCCCCCTTTGGGCACCTTTGCATTTTTGGGTTTTAAAGCAAAATGATGTATAAGCGATTTAGCCCCCTAGTGGTCCAGTACCCTATGAGGGACTGCATGTTAATGTAAAAAAAAATAAATAAATAAAAGTTTGAAAAGTATAAAAAAAAATAAAAAATATTAAAAAATTTCCAAAAAACCCCCCACTTTTGTCATTTTAAAAAAATGAAAAAAAATAAAAATAAAAAAGTCAAAGCCGCCCTTTAAAAAACAGGGTTAAAAAAATTAACTAATTAATCCCGTATGCCCCGAACACTGTAGAAAAAAAAATAAAACGGGAAAATTTTAAAAAATTTGACTTTTTAAAGGGGGGAGGAAAAAAAAAAAAGAAGCCATATTAATTTTGGGGTTTGAATTCCGGGGAAGGGGGAAATAGCCCCATCTTAAAAAAAGTTTCATCCAAGAGGGGCCTCATAATGTCTCTATGTCATTGCCATCCAGGATGTATTCGTACCCATAAAAATTAACCCCCCAGGCTGGCTCCCATAAAAGGTTCCCAGATTAAACCAGGGGGACCTTGAAAGGTTGGGGAAGCAATTTAAGAACCAGGGAAACCCGATTTCCCCAAAAACAAAAATAGACTTGCTTACAAAAAATATTTATTTTCCCGCAGTAAACTCTTTTCAAATTTAAAAATGTTAGTCATTCCGTGGGGGATTTTATCAGTGCTGGGAAAAAATCCCTTTTAGCAGGGCTTCAGAGGCTCCATTGGGGAAAATTTCCTTTTCTATGCCTGGGGGGTCTGGGGAAAATTTTTCCCATCCTTTGGAAAAAATCCTGGACAATTTTGATATTTAAAAAACCCCCAAAAAAGTCTCACTGGAATAAAGAAGGGGCAGAGGGATCTTACCCACTCCAGAGTTTGTCAGATTTCATAAAAAATTTTTCGCCCCCAAATTTGGGCGAAGTTCTTTTTTTTGGGAAATCTCTGGGTAATCCCGATATTGTAAGAATGGACAGGGGAATTTACTAACCAAAAATTTTACAGGTACATAATGCTCTTACCAGCTTTGCCCTTTTTTACTATCTTTAAAACTTCCGACCACCTATACTCATTTTCCCGCAATCATTTTTAAAATTGGGGAAACTGTTAAAAGCCTTGGGCTTTAAAAAATAACTATGAAAATAATATCTTCTCCAAACATGCATTATTGTCGGTAGTATTTCAATATTTGTCTGAAATTTCCCCGCCAAAAGTCTTGAAAGGGAGGGGAATTTTAATTAAAAAAAAAATTTTCCTCCCCAGGACTTGTTGGGGTGACTTTTTCAAACACAAAAATTTCTCTACAAAGAATGTTTAAAATTTTCCCTTTGCACAACCAAAAACCCCTTTCATAAACCCCATACCCAAATTTACAAGGAAGACCTTTTAGAAGGAACAGCGAATCTTTACAAATACTTTTAGTAACCCCTTTATTTCTGTGAAAAGGGGAAAAAAAAAAACAGGGTTTTTTTTGGGTTTTTTTATTTTTTAAAATTTTAAAAAGAAACCTAAAAATAAATTTAAAAACCTTTCCTTTAAAAATTTACCCGAAGAAAAACGTAAAAACAATGATTTATATATAAATTTTTTTAAAAATTTATATATATAAATTTTTTTAGAATTTTTAATATTAAAATATATAAGGGTTTTTATTTTTATATATAGTGGGGCTTTACTCACTTTTTAAGCCAAACTTGGGGCGGGCCCAAAGGGGAAAATTCCCCTCTTGGGCCGCCCCTCCTTTGGGGTAGAACGGGTTTCACTTTTTTACAAGGGCCCCTTGGACACCGGGGTTTCTTTAAATCTGGTCTCCCCCAGTTCTATTCCTTAGTAAAAGCCCCCAACAGTGGGACAGGGAAAAAAATGAAACAAAAACCCCGGCCAAACTGGGCCGCCCTTTCTACACATGTAAAATCCCAAACACAAAAGGGTAGGTCCCAGTGTCCAGTCAAAAATAGTCCCTTTTTCCAGTCTCCAATGGTAGGCTTTCAGAGGTCAAACCACCTTCTGGCCTCAACCTCTGGGGTAAAAGCCCCTCCTCAGCTTTTCTCCGCTCCCCCTTCCAGGAAGCAAACCAACACCCCCTGTTAAAACCTAAAGGCCCAGGCCTTTTATAGCAAAACCCTGAAAACCTTTCCCCAAAACCTGGGACCAAAGGGGGTTTAAAGCCCGCCCGGGACAATTTGGGGTTTCCCCCTTAAAAGGGCCACCCAGGAACGGCTGAAAAGCCCAAAAAAGCAATTCCAGTTGCCCAAACCCCTTTTGGTTCCTTGGGGGTTTTTGGCTTTCCCACTTGGTTGGGCCCCCACCTAGTGGGCAAAACAGGCAACTTTCCAATTTTCCCTCTGCCACCCAAAATATTTAAAAATTTGAATGAAAAAATCCACCTTTTTCAAGCTTTTGTGAGGGGGCTGAAAAAGTCGCTCCCTTGAGGCCCCTGGGGGAAAAAAACCACCTTTTTGAATTTAAAACTTTTTTGGGTGCCGTTTGGTTTTTTTTTATCTTTGTATTTTGGGGGCTCCTTGTAACGGAAATTATTGCTGCTGGCCCCCCTTTCATCCCAATTTTTGACCCTTTTTTTCTTTTTGGTGTGGGCTAAATTTTTTTATTTTTTATTTTTATATATATATATAAATAAATATATCTTTTATTTTTTAAAATATTATATATTAAAAATAAAAAAATATATATATTAAAAAACACCCCAGGGTGGGCCTTTTTAAAGGGAAAAAACCCAAATAAATTTTGAAATGGTTTTGGGGATAATTTAACTTCCTGTTTGTGGCACATTTTTGGGAATTTGGGAGGGGGGGGAAAAATTTTTAAGCCCGGGTTTTTTACCATGGGGGACCCTTTTAAGTCACCAATTTTTGGAAAACCAAAATTTTTTTTCCCAAATTAAGAGGGTTTATGTGAAACATCAACCTTTTTGAAAAATTTTACCCAAAAAAATTTAATGGTTTTGCTTTGGTGATTTTTTAAATTAACTTCAAACTTTCTTTGGGGGGGTTAAAGTTTTTCTTTTTTTTTCAGTCATTTACTTTTTTCCCAAAAAGGTTTAAAAAAATGAGGAGCAATAGAAATTGTTTTTGATTTCTGGTTTTTCGCCTCCCCTATACTAAATTTTGCCCCAAAAAAAAGTTATATCCCCCAAAACCCTTCCCAAAAATTTTTTAGTCGTATGCATATTAAAAAGGGCCCCCCCCGGTTTTTTGTGTGTATATATATATATATTTATTTTATATATATTTATATAAAAACAGAGATGCACAGAAAAATGAATTTAAAGAAAATCCCAAAACATATTCATTTTTTTTTACCCAGAGGGGAAGAGGGCAGCCCCCCTGCCCCCAAACGCCCCCCAAGTTTCATTTCGCCGCCAAACCCCTTTTGCCTGGTTTTTTTATTTTATTTTTTATGTTTTTTTCCCCGTGTTTTAAAAAGGCATGAAACCTTGCCTTTTTTTTATAATTTTATGATTTTTTTTATCTTTTTTTTTGTAGCTTAATCAAACATTGTTCTATTTCTTATATGTCTTGTAAAAAAAAAGGTTATTATGAATTGTGATATTTTAATAAAGTCATCATTTTGATTGGTTTAAACAAGCTGAAGTTTTGCACCTGGGCCCACAAGCCTCTAGCTACCTTTTAAGTTTCCCATGATGGTGTTTATGTATTTTTTTTAAATAAATCATTTATATCCGATTATGGAGAACATATACTGAGGAAGTAATGATCTGCTTAATAATATCATTGCTGTATCTCTCAGGGTATGTTCACACGGCGTAATGATTTGGGATAAAACACAAGGAAAGAAACAGCTCACCGCTCCCGTGCTGGATCTCGCAGCTGAAGATAATTTTGAAATGAGAATTGATCCGCACCAGGTTGAGTAAAACGATATCTTCAACACTTTATTAATCCAAATACAGAAAGGTGGACATCACACAACACACGGGCAGTTTGCAAGGACGGCAACCAACCGTTTTGATCTCAAGCGATCTTTAAACATGGTTCAAACATTATACAACATAACGGATTTAATACCACGTCATCATCCCTACTCCCTCCTTCAATAAACTTTATCAACAACATATAAATAAGAACAATAAAAAGCAAAAATCTTTATATCATCTAAAAGGAGAAAACTATGTCATCAATTTTTATTTTGCCTCAATAATGTAGTATCAAGTCTGATCTATAATTGAGGCCATTCGTGGTGGGAGTAATTTAAACAACAAAATCCAAAAAGGGTTCTCTGTTTAATAGTGCACGTCTCCAATCCCCACCTCTAACTGGTTTTTTTAACCCTTTCGATGCCTGAAAAATTTTAAAAATGTTACATCTCCCTCATGCTCCTAATAGAAAGGTTTTGACACATTAGAAGGGTTGCTGTTATGTAAATTCATAGCATCCCTAATGTGTTCATGCATTCTAGTTTTTAATTTTCTTGTAGTGCACCCCACATAACGCTTGTCACACTGGACACACTCCACACAATAGATAACATAGGACGTGTTACAGTAAATAAACTGTTTTATAGTGTATGGTTTTTCACTCAAATTCCCTTTGATTTGTTTTATACTGTTGGCAAATTTACAAACGCTGCAGCGCTTGTTTGCACATTTGAAAAAACCGCGACAGGCCAACCAAGTTTCCTGATCTTTTTTAATAGTGTGAACTAGGCTCGGGGACAGAAGGCTTCCTAGACTGGGAGATTTCCGTGTTGAAGATATCGTTTTACTCAACCGGATCAATTCTCATTTCTCATTTCGTAATGATTTGGGTGTCGCGCTGATCGTTGCAAGTAATTGACATGTCACTTATCTCCCCGTGCATACAATACGATCGTATTGTACGAGCGGGGAGAGGAGGCGTAATCCATGGGGCGCATTTTCCCACGTATTAAGCGCAGTACGCCGTGAAATATGTGTCAAAATGCGCTCCAAAATAAGCCGTGGGAACATACCCTCAAAGGCAGGGGAGGAGAGGGCACAGGCAGCAATTGCACCTGAGACCTAGTACTTAAGGCGGGCCAAAGACTCATCTGCTACATATAAAGACACTCTCACTATAGTACATGCACATGGAACACACAAGTTCCCTTTTCTCTTAGGGGTCCAGGGGAAGTTGTACTTTACTGATATACTGTATAAATACTTTTTGCAATACACATCAATCCTATACATGGAAATGTCTTCAAAAGTAGGGAACAAAAGAAAAAAATGTTCTACATCCTTATTAGTGTCAAATAGGAGTAGGATAAATGTCTATGCCTCACATAAAAGTACTTATTGGATCCTTGGTGCCACTGCTTATTTTCTGTGAGTCACTGGTTACAAGAATGAGGGACATTCTATTCATCAAGAGTTCATCACAGCCATTCATGGTTGTATGAGACTTTCAACTGTTTGACAACAGGACAAAGAAAACTTGTGATCTACACTTCACCACCACTTCTCCGTTCTGACGACCGTGGAAACGTCTTAAATTATTGGCATCACGCCAGACGTCTCATCTTCAGACCCAGTCCAAGTGCAGAGGTAGATACAACTATTCTTTTGGTAAAATGTGGGGAAGAGAACATGTTAAATAAACTGTGCTTCTGTCTGTGAGGACATGAGAAAATAAGAACTTGTTTGGAAGCCAATAGATGTGATGAATCTTTGTGACACCAGGTTTAGTAACTATATGTTCTGTATTTGATGTGGGATCCCTTTCACACCCTGTCTCTAGTAAAGCAGCCACAAAAGCAGATTTTCTACAGCTCAACAGCAGCTCATTTCTTTGTAAGGACCCTGAGGCCATGTTCACACGGCTTAAAAAGGGCCGTATTTCGGTCCGTAATTACGCGCCGGAGTGCGCAAATTACGGGCTGAAAACGGCCCAGTCATTACGGTAATGCACAGTTATCATAGAGAACTATGGATTACGTCTCCTCTTCCAGCTCGGCGAATACGCCAAGGTGGGAGATAAGTGACATGTGAATTACCAGCGGCGTATACGCGCCGCCGGTAATACAAGTCTAGGGCCCTGGCGAGGTCCCGGGCCCCCCCGCTCCCTCGACCGCTCCCGCCCCCGGCCACACGGCGTAATTACGTCCCACAGTTAGCCGTGTGAACATGGCCTAAGGGTAACTTCACATGGCTAATTTTGGGGCGCATTTCGCCACGTATTTGGAGTACTGCGCTCTAATACGAGTGAAATGCGCCCCAATTATTACGGTAATGTACTGTATGCCCCGCAATTAAGCCGTGTGAACATATCCTAAGGCCATGTTCACACGGCTTATTCAAGCTATAATTGCGAGCCGGATTGCGCTCGCAATTCCGGCTTGAATAAGGGGCGGGACAGGGGCGCTGCCCGCCGGCCCCATAGACTAACATTATCCACGGCGCGTATTGCGCCTGGATAATGTGCATGTCACTTTCTCCCCGCCTGGCGGATTCGCCGAGCGGGAAGGAGCGACGGAATTCACTGTTCTCTATGAGAACTGTGGATTACCGTAATGGCTGGGACGGATTGGAGCCGTACTGCAGCGCAAATCCGGCATGCAGTACAGCTCCAATCCGTGGCGAAATAAGCCGTGTGAACATGGCCTAAGAATGCTGCTGTGTATAGCTGGCAATGTTAGGTGCATTCACAGATGATGTAAACATACACCACAAAATCCACAACAATATTGCTGCAGCAAAATACTGCTGCGGGTTTTGTGGCATATTATATGTAGATTTGGATTGTGGATTTTGGTGCAGAATTTTATGTAGCGTTGAAGATTATGATAAAAATGTGAATTCAAAATCTGTTAGATTCAAACTTGAGTTACATTATTATAACCACCTCCTACTTTCAACGTTGATAGTGAAGTCACATGTCTTGAGCTGGCTTGGTGGGCGCATAAGGTGTGCTATAGGGTGTCTGCACACATATCCCTTGTTACTGTCATGGGAGAAAGGGGAGATTTTTCAGAGTTGCAGAGGGAATTATTATTGGCTCGATTATTGGGTATTTCTGAGACTGTGCAGATTCTGAACTGTTTGCATATAGCTGTGGTTAAAGTGTCTGATGTCGGGCGAGTAAACTAACAGCCCCATTGCAAATAAGCCATGTGGAAACTGCAGAGCAGTGATGTTAGAGGTGAACGTCAGCTGCGAAGTTACAAGGGTGGGCCAATACACTACAGTGGAATAGTTCACCACCAAAATAAACCAGGCCGCTACCAGAAGTGTGTCTAAAACAACAGTTTAGTGAACTCTACTTTGTATGGGGCTCCAAAGTAGACGGATGGTCATTGCACTTCTGCTAATGAAGTTGCATTGGCAGAAAAGGCTTATATTTTCACAGCAGTATTGGAGTTGGATCTCTGCTAAATAGCAGTGGGTTGTCTTCTCCAATGAGTCACATTTCAGCTTCATTGAACAGATGGACAGTGTGTCAGGCAAGAAACATCAGAGAACAAACACCCTGCAACCATTGCTGGAAGAAGCTGATAGCTGTTTTTGTGGCATTCTCTAAGCCTACTCATCCATGTGAAAGGCAATCTTTACTGACTTTGTTATGCATCTATCCTTGTAGATCACTTTTACCAATTCATGCTGATTGTCTTACCTGGGGTGGATGGGATGTCCCATGTCACACAGCTAAAAATGTCTGGCATTTCTTGGAAGAGAATGACCAAGACTTTCAAGTACTACCCTGGCCCCTAATTCCTAAACTTGAACCCAATTGAACATCTGTAGGACCACCTCCATCATTGAATTTGCTCTATAGATTCTCCCCCATGCACCCTCCAGAAGCTGGGGGATGCAGTCAGCATAGCTCAAGATACCTGTGACAACCTACCAGTACTTTATCGAGTCCCTCCCAGGCTGTAAAGCTGCTGTTCATGCTGCGCATGGCAGTTACTCTGGATATTAGCTGCTGGTCATAATAACTATATATTGATATGTATAGAAATACTGTGAAATGTGTTTTCACAGAAGAAAAATTAAGTGTGAAAGTTATAATTGTGTTGTAAATTCCTCTCCAAAGGAAAACAATGTACATTTCCACAGCAGATTTTATTGTTGCAAAAATTACGCCACATGTGAATCCACCATTAAGGCACAGATCTATGCTTCTCATCCAGACACACAATGAGGGCCTGTTTACACGGCAATGGACAAATACCGGTCGGTTCATCTGGGAGGGAGGGCGGCTTCTCTCCTTGATGAGTGGAGAAAAGCCCTCCCCCTTCACATTCACTTGCACATATTGCGTCCGAAAACTGGACGAAAGAATGTGCATGAACAATGTGTTTCGGGCGGCCCGCGGGCGGAAAACCCATGCAGTGGGGACTGCTGCACGGGTTTTCCATAGGAGCCCGGTGTGCTCGTTTGCGGACGGTTTTTCAGACGGTCTGCAAAACCGCAAACCACCTGAAAAACCGGCCGAAAACCCGTGCCATGGGGACATGTCCTGAAAGAAATATACCCCATGTGTATATAGCAGAAAAAGTCATAAGCCTAGCAGCATCAGGGGGACATTAGGGCGACAGAGATGCTCCCTCATAGTGCTGGCTGGGTTATACCTCTATATATCCCATGTCAAAAATATGAGGCATTGCGAAGAAACTAACCAGTAGTCTTTTCTATCCTTAGAGCATGTTCATACGGTGTTTTTGGATCCGTTTTTAGATGCGTGTTTTTCGTTTTTTCGGACCCTAAACGACCCAAACACGCTTAAAAATTGCATGTATTTACATTCAGGGGATAAAAATAAATGTTTTTTTTAAAAAAAAATCAATAAAATCGGATTTTTTTTAAATTTAAATCGGATTTTTTTTTTTAAATCGGTTTTTTTAATAAACTGCTTTTTGAAAAAAATATTTTACCATAAAAGGGTTTCTTCCATCATAGTAAAGCGAGTTGTTAACCCCCGAGAAAAAGGGGCTTTTAATGTGTAACTTTTCCATGCCTTTGCTCTTCCAACTTTCTGTAGGATTAGGGGGCATTTCTCTCCTATATTATCACAACGCTCCTTTAACTTAGCAGTTTCAAAACTGAATTTGACTCGCAGGGGTTTTCCCAGCCCCCCTTTTCCCACACAAAAATTTTACAACATGAACAGAGTTGAAAAAAAAGGACCTTAATCTATTTTTCAAAAACCATGAATAAAATAAACCCCTTAGTCCAAGTCCAAGAAGTTAGACAATATTTTCTTTTTTTGGAGGGGAATAGATCTGACAACACAAAAATGTGAATCAAGTGTGAGGAGGAGAAGGGCAAGCGACAAGAAAAGAAAGTAAAAACTTTGGCACAATACGCGATAGCCACAGACAGACAACTGGATCTTTTGTGTCATCTGGGGTTTATTACATTTTTTTCCCTTATAATGGCAGGGGCCCCTAAAAGAGCCCCAGTTTGGGAAATATTTTAAAAAGCCCCTTGCCTTCGGTAAGGCAGGCATGCTGCAAAATCAAACGAAAAACAAAGAGAGCAAGCCTGGTGGCGCAATAGGCAACATCATAGAGTGGGGTGGAGATGACCAAAGAAACACTTCTGAACAGGGGGTTTCTTTCGGGTTGGAAACATTTTATTGAATCCTATTCTAAAAGACTGAACGTCATGTGTGAAAAAAATTTTCTTTTTTTCTTTTATTACTGATTTATGTCATTTGGTACATTTAAAGATGAAAAAAAAAACAAATATCCTTTTGGGCAGGGGGATGTGTTTGGACAATAAGCAGAAATTGTTAAACAATAAAAAAAACAGCTTGACTTTTTTTTTTTGGGGGAATTCAGGGTTTTCTGGAAACACCACCCCCAAGTCACCTCACCCTTTTCTACAGTTTCAGATTACCATCCAGGATATCTTCTTAGCAGCAGCATCATCATCAACACCCACACCACTATCACCATCACCCAAAGGAAGAAAAAAAACCTTACCCCGGAACCACCCTGATGGGTTTGTGATAAAACTAGCAGATTAAAAAGAGTTGATTGATGAAAAAATTCCCCTTTATTTTTGCAACGAATTTCTTTCCGTCTACGAGAACCCCCATTTTAATAAGGTTCACCGAACAGGATACGTCCCCCCCAGCAAGCATGTTGAAAAAACTGCTGGGTCAATGATACAGAGAAAAGGGGGCAATGTGCAAAAAGCTTGGAGGGTAAAATTGTTAAACCAATATTGATGGGGGGAGAATTCCCCAAAAGATCCATTTATTGCTTGTATAAAAAACAGAAAAGTAAAGTTTCCTTGCACAAACAACTGAACTCAGGAAATGCACACACAGCGAATACTTTCAAGAAGTGGGAGTAAAAGCATAACACATGGAACAAAAATTAAAAATTTAAATCGCAGTTTGGTCACTGACAATGCTGCAAACGACCAAAATGAGAAAAATTTAGAAAGATGAGGAATACAAAGCGCTAATAACAAGGTTGCAGTGCTCATTTGCGCAACCCTTTGCCAAAGACTTAAGTGTTCCAGAAATAAAAGGGTAATTTGTTTTAAATTCAAATACTTCCTAAAAAATCATTTGCTGCACACCCGAAAAGGAAGGGGGGAACCAAGTAACGCTCCACAAGATGTTAGTGGAACTCTGTGGTGACGTTTTTACATAAAATCAAAAACTGCCTATTCTGATACACTTTTGAAGAAAATCAGATAAAATAAAGGGACTGTCACGGCCAAATCCTCAACATTGGGGCCCAAGAGAAATGTAACAAAGCGAGCTTCCCGAAACCCCCTCAAGCTTTAAAAAAAATACAGAAAAAAACTGTTTTTTTTGCGGATCTGTTGAATTGGAAAAAAATGAGTGAACACTTTAAAAAAAGAATCAATGGACAGAATAAATTACAAGCAAAAAAACAAACGAATGGGACAAGCCTGACTCCCCCTCATTTTTTTTGGGAAATTGTCAAAATCCAATATCAGGGTCAAAAACCCAAGTGCTGAGGAAAAGGGTTTTGCTATGACATGGGTACCACAATCTCCACTTTTAAAGCCCAAATATAATAAACTTCAGAGTAAGGGGGAACCCTTTTAAAAAATATATGTTTGCTGAAGATATTTTAAGGGGGTCACACCCGTAAACTGGGGAAGTCACTTAACGCTTTGGGTTTTGAGACTGTTTAAATAATGTTCCTTTTAACAGCATAGCTTTTCCCGCAGGGGTTTTAAAAAATATTTTTTTTTCCTTTGGACTAAAATTTATTTAAAATTTAGAAATCGTTGGACCCAATAAAGCAGGAAAACTTGTTTTTTTTTCCAGATTATGAATGGCAAAGAAAAAGATGAGATGAAAAATGACGCAAGTGAGCTACAGAGGGCACGGGGGCGTAGAAATTTTTGTTTTTCAGTTCGGTGGGCTGAAGTTTAAATTTCTTAAAAATTATATATAATTTTTTTTCCAAATTATTAAAAAACATGGATTTTTTTAAGCAAAAAACTTATGCGTAATGTTGTTATTGTTTCAGTTGAATAAATCTATTTAAATTGTTATTAAGGTCAGATTATTTTTTCCCCTTCCTAAGTACAACAGAAAGTGGTGTCCAAATATGAAAGATTTAACCATTTAAATGGAAAAAAAGTAATATAAAAAAGTGTTCTAAAAACTTTTTCTTGCATGTTAAAATAGCAAGAACAGTTTAGGTAGAAAATTTATTTAAAACACGATTTAAATCAACCTTATGACTAGTGATTTAAAACGGATTTTAAAACGGATTTAAATCTTAATTTTAAAACAAAAACCCCCTTTTACATTGCTTTCAATATAAAACATGCAAAACTTTCAGACAATACTGTTTTAACTTGCGTCTTTCTGTCGTTCAAAGAAAATTAAAAATGTCAATTCTTGATCCGTTTGACGCAAAAGATCCCTATTTTAAAATTATAGGGTGCTTTCTGCTGTAGCCAAAATGCATCCAAAAAAATATCTGCGTGTTGGATGCATTTTGTTGCTTTTTTTATGCACTTTTCGCAGGTTTTGAATCGTTTTTTAAAATCAAACGTACCAAAAACGCTGTGTGGAACTTTCCCTTGTGGTTTTTTTGGAAATGCGGAAGCAGCCCCTGCCAATTTTTGGAACTGTGACCGTATTTTGCAACAGTTTTGTGGTAGTGTAAGCAACTAAATAAATAAATAAACAAAAACCCGCCATGACTGCTCCTCGAATCACTTCATCCATTTTTGTTAGGCAGTAGGTAGCACTGTGGTGCCATTGCCTCCCCTCACACCAATTATAAAGAATAGGCCACATAATCAGCATTCATAACTTCAGATGGCAGACTTTTATCCTACATATTATTACGGTGGAGCGGATCAGTTAGGACTGACACACTGGGTATTTGTGGGTCCCCTGGGTCACCGCGAGTGATAATGGTGATATAGATGCAGACCACGCCAGGAAGTGGAGTCTAAGGGGCCTCCAGTCTTCACTGCAAGGCCGGACAGACTTTGCTGCGGGGAACCCCCAGGTCACTACCCCTGACGTGGCTACTCGCAGTGACAGCTGAAGTGCAGGATGTAGGACAACTTGCACGGACAGAGGTGACAGGTGACAAACAGGTGCAACCGTAGACCTGGAGCAGAGTTCCAGACAGTTAGCAGATATGAGGCGTAACTTGAAGCTCCTGGACCCTAGTGCATATAGTGAAATGGCGCCCCTCAGTTACCATGAGCCATTGACAATGCTGTAGCAGGAGGGCTTTTGGGCCCCCTCAGGCTGCAGGGCCCAGTAACGACTGCTATCTCTGCACCCCCTATAGCTACGACCCCGGTAGCAGACTGGTATGGCGGCAGGAAACAGCAGAATCATAATGCACTGGTAAACCAAGGGTTAATGCAGGTAACAATGGAAGCAGCAACCACACAGCAGACAGGGGTCTGATCACTGAAGAACACCATTGAAGTGACAGGAACAGAGACAGATAGTTCATTAAATCACAGGAGGTCATAGGTCATTGGTCAGGTAATTGGTACACCGTCTCTTTAAATTACCATGAACTGCCGCATGCGCACACTAGGGGGAGTGCATGTGCGCACAGAAAACCACAGGGCTTGAGTGCACACCGGATGCCACTGAGCAGGAGCGAGGGTAGGTGAGTTAGAAACAGCAGACACAGCAATAGATGCTGGAGAAATAGAGGATGTGCGGGCACATCCCCGGTCTGAGGCATGGACCGTGACACCTATGCTCTTTGTTATTCAAATGCTTCTACTTCGAGAGCTCCTTCTCTACTGACTTCCTCACCATACTGCATCTGAGCTACAAGCCTGTACCTGCCTAAACATCCTTCTTTTCCCATTGATGTCAAATGACGTGAGTGAGATGTTGCATGTCATGCTCACATCAGTGCAAAAGAGTCATAGGCCGCCTGCACAGCAACATCAAACAAGGATTTTCCAGCATGTTGCTGCACAGTGATGGATAGGGCATGAGGATGTTGTGGCAGCTGCAATCTCTTGAGGCACTGTCTTTGGGTATGTTCACACGGCGTATAGCTTGCAAGCCAATAATCTCAAAGCGCACAAAGCACGCAGATTTCTGCCTCGCATACATTTGTATTTCGTGGCATGTAATACGCCTGAAAGAAATGGCATGTCACTTCTTTTTACAGGAGTACATTACGCACAGTAAAATATGATCATAAAATCACCCTTGTCTAAACGACAACATTGATTTTACTTGTACATTATTTTACTCTAATTGTGGGCCGTATTTCAGGAGCATTTCAGCACAATTACATACTGAAATATGCCCCGCAAATATGTTGTGTGAATACACCTATTTTGTTTAGTGGCGGAAGTCCCAGAGCATACATTCCTGATCCCCTCCCTTAAGTTTTGCCCTGGTATACTGTATCACAGTATATGGATAATGCATAGAGTGGTGTCACATAACAGGAATATGAAACACAATGATATCACAGTTATGTCACAATACAGAGATTAGTATTGTGGTTTGAATGCAGGTCAATGTCAAATCTGATCCAAATCTAAGCGGTTCAGATCACCCAAAATCAAACTTTGGTAAAAATCACCAAAAATCAACCGTAACCCTGAACTGGGATTAGGGATTTTCTTATGACTTTTGGAAGTTAAGTTACCATTCAGCATCTTTCACTGGGCAATAGTAAATTAATCTAAAAAAAACCCATGAAGACTCTTTCCCTAACCCCAATTTAGGGTTAGGATTTGTTTTAAAAAAAAATAATAATCTGGGTTTGGACGTCCTGAACCTATTTTTTCACAAGTTTAACTGAACAGTTGAACAGTCGAGTAACACTAACAGAGATAATTGACAAAATGGCACAATGCCATATTTGTTATTATTTCCCTATTTTCTATGTAGTAAGAACATCTGAAAGAAGAAACATGTCCATCATAGTCGGGTAAGGGAGGGGAGAAGGATATAGATAATTCATTTTAAATAAACTGAGATACATTTTATCCTACTCTACTGTCCTTTGAGCTGTGTTCCTTATTTACTTAGATAATTAAACTTCTAGACATAGTTTCAAATAAGTAACCAACAATAACTCCCAGGTTACCCTAGATTTGATTTCGCTCCAATATATTACGGTAATCCTCTTCTTGTTCTAGTCAGAATTACTGCATATATGGTTCTGATATTGTCACCTCATACTGAAGAAGGATGCTCCTTACACACAATTGGTTACCAGTATTTTATTTTATTTTTTAATGAAAGACCAAATTTTGTCTTTAGACGTTGAAAATAATGTATTTGAATGCTGCCGTACAGAAAACGCTGATATAACCTATGGACAAGAGTGGCCCTGTTTATGGAGAAAAAGCAAACATCTTTTTTATAATCTCATGGAATTCCTTTAATTGAGGCTATGTTATGGAAATTGGAGCAGTTTAGAAACATCTCAAATATATAACTATTCAGTCTATTGCTCACATACAGATTAATAATGCTGCTCCTAAAATATATTAGCAATAGTTTTGCCATTTTAACCCACAGACAAACTATATTGAGATGTTCATTCCACAGAACACTGGATTTTAGAATTCATAAAAACAATAATAATCAACTTTACATGTACCCACTAAAAGCAATTACTGAGGCATATACAGAATAGAACTATTTTCTTTCCTTGATTGCTTTCAATTAAAAATAATAATTTTTTTTCTACTCAAGCAGTGAGCTGTACATGCTGCATTCTAATGTCTAAAAACAATCATATCTATTAGAGACAATTTCTTAGACACATTAATGTCACATATAGACTGCTACTTATTTTCCTGTTCTCTGCTGCATATAGACTGCTGTTCATGGCCCCCTCTTTACCATATAGACTACTGATCATGGCCCCCTCCTCCACATATAGACTGCTGATCGTGGCCCCCTCTTCTGTCACATATAGACTGGCCCTCTCTTTTCCATATAGACTGCTGATCATGGCCCCCTCCTCCCCATATAGACTGCTGATCGTGGCCCCCTCTTCTGTCACATATAGACGGGCCTTCTCTTTTCCATATAGACTGCTGATCATGGCCCCCTCCTCCCCATATAGACTGCTGATCGTGGCCCCCTCTTCTGTCACATATAGACGGGCCTTCTCTTTACCATATAGACTGCTGATCATGGCCTCCTCCTCTCTCATATCTAGACTTCTGTTATGGACATCTTCTCTCTTAAAGGGGTACTCACATTTCATTGATTAGCTTTAGGAAAGGTTAATTAAGACTATTAGGGTATGTTCACACGACGTATTTGCGGGTCGTACTTCAGTGCGTAATTGCACTGCAATGCACCTGAAGAGCACCCCGAAAATAAGGTAAAAATCATAGCACTCATAAAGTGCTATGATAACCTGACATATTTCCCCGGCACACAGTACGCACCCGTAAAAAGAAGTGACATGTTACTTCTTTCGTGCACTTATGTGTCAGGGAATACTAGACTGAATAGGAGGCCAGGCCGTAGTGCTTTTGAAAGTATGTGCTGGCCAGTGCGTACTTTCAATAGCAGGCATATTTTGGCACATACAGGTATGCACCACGATACGCTTTATGAACTCAGCCTTACCAAATACATTGCTGTTCTGATTTTGCTTCTCTTCAGAGTTAGGAGCAGATCTTATCTCCTGCTTTTGTACATAAGCTTCCCTAGTTAGTGGCCAACAGTATGTGCTCTGAAAGGCTGCAGCAGTGGCTGGAAAGGTGGTGTCATTCCCTGCTGTGTTCCTTATCTGAAAGACAGGAGCTTGTTTACATTACTTATTGACAAGCTTTAACTGTTTAGAGCTCTGTTGCTTTGTGCACTGCTATTTACAAACCTCCAGCACTCATATAACTCTAATAGGATCAGCTAGGAACAGCATAGATGATATGTCAATCACTACTATAGACCAAACCACATCCTAACCAGCAAGTGTGACTCTGAAGTTGCCTGTGGCTCTGAAAAACAGCATGATGAGACAACTCTTTTAAATATTGCCTGCTACGCATGGTCCTCATATCACATAAAGGCTGCCGCCCATGCTCCTCCTTTCACATATAGACTACTGTTCATATCTTCCTCCTCTATGTTATATATAGGCACTGCTCATGGCGCCCTCCTTTTTCTCAAATATAAACAGCTGCTCATGGCCCTCTACTCTCTCTCACAAATAAACTGCTGCTCGTGGCTTCCGTTAGTAAAACTGTCTTTCCAAAAATGCATGAACTACATTTTTATTTTACCGCTACACCGAGTCCAATAAAAAAACTTTGCAAACTGTGATAGTCGTATTTTTTTTTTTAACTGCAAGGTGAATGTAACTTTTAAAAAAATCCTATTTACGTTTATATAAAAGTTTGAATGATTCCAATTTTTTTTACTACATTAAAATGCAATGAACAAACATAATTTTATTCTAGATTCTTAAGTTTTTGTCCAGAGAGTTTATAATGCCTCCATGTATGAGCTGTACACTCAGAGGCAACATCGGGTCCATTATGTAATATCAGGAAGCCTTTAAATAGGAAAGAGATTCCTCATCTCACAGAATAGCATGCAATCCTGTTGTTGGTCCTAATTATAGGATAGGCACAGAATCATAATACATTGTATATCATGTAGACTACTGGTCAGTTCCATTGTTTGTATTGGAATAACGCTTTAGGGTGGGACTATATAGTTGTGGTATACAATAGCTTTACTAAGTCATGTTGACGTTGCTTATGCACAAGTAGCAGCCCATTACAGGCAGTCCCTGGGTTACGAACGGGATAGGGACTGTAGATTTGTTCTTAAGTTGAATTTGTATGCAAGTCGAAACAGGTATATTTATTAAAAGTAACTCCAGCACAAAAGTTTTCAGTTTTGGGTAGTGCAAGGAAGGGTTTTTACATTTGTTTTGCTGTCTGTGCCCCAGTTAAGAAGATTTCACCTAATTTTGACCTTTTGTACTGATGTGGCATACTGGAACTTGTCGTTCTACAGCTACTATCTGCTGTGGAACATGGAACTACAAGTGCCAGCATGCCCCATAAGTCTACGTTTGTAACTATGGGACAGATGTAAGTCGGGGACTGCCTGTATATTGTGTAGCATTTAAGTGAACTATAGATTCATCATAATTGCCTAAAATTAACAATACATTTTTCTTGTCTAGGTTAGTCTTTTTTTGTATAAGGTTTATTTTTTTTTTTTGACCATACATACTAAAAAAATCTCTTGGATGAGTCATTCAATAGTGTTACAGCCATGTGGGTTCTTGTCCCACACCAGTGGTCAGTTCATGTTATCAATAATGAGATAAAGCCATTTCATCACTGCTGTCATGAGGAAACAAGTCACACTGAATTGAAAAAGCTAAACATTGTTTTTATAGTCTCCTAAGCAAACAATATCATTAATAAAATTTGTTACCATGCAGAAAACTAAAGATGTGCTAGGCTTTAATGTTGAACCTGAAAGTTTCAAACTGGAAAGCACGAATGTATCATTGTCCTTACCAACATTTAACAATGAAATTGAGGTCAGGGTGTACGGATAGATCTCATCACATGCTATATTTTACGAGACTGAAACCTGATTATGTTCTGCTCCAGGTAGTGTCACTGTGTAGCAGCTAATATCAAGAGACTGATTCTAGTGGGAATAGAGGATAAGCACTCTAGCAATATTTACGATAGAAAGGATGCCAGATTGTCAGCTCAGGACTCCAGAGACAACAGAACAGACATATTAATTTTAACCTTATCTCCACAAGCTATTTCATCACTATTTGAAGACTTAAGGGGATATTCACACAGCCAATGCAGAATCCACAGCAGAAATACAATGTATACCCCCAAAATTTCTGCTGCAGCTTTCACTTTTGTATGCCAGGATTTTCCTGCAGTGTTGGATGTAGAAAATGCCTTATTTTATATTTCTTTTTTTCCACTATGTCTTTATTTATGATCTTCTGATTGTATATATAATGTATTGCAATACTCCAGTATTGCAATGTCTTACTGCCTGTCATCATTTTGCTGACAGGCAATCTCAGGCTTGTCTCAGGCAAAGCCTAATAGCATACATGTAAGTCTTTAAAAATTGGAAAATTCAAGAGATTTTACCCCACCATGGGCATGCCCTTGAATAGCCAAGAATATTTCCAAAACTCCCATCTTATCTCTTCTGCAACCTGTTTTCCAGAGAGACTTCTTGGAGAATTGAGAGTTGACAAGTACAGTATGTCTCAGGGGCAAATACATTTGCCATATGTGCTAGGCCCTGGGTTGCAAAGAATCAGTGTCCCATAATTGCATTCATAAGGTGCTGTTTGGGTGACAGAGTACAGTCATGGCCAAAAGTTTTGAGAATGACACAAATATATTTTCACATGATCTGTTGCCCTCTGGTTTTTATGTGTGTTTGTCAGATGTTTTTATCACATATAGAAATACAAGTGCAATCATATTATGATTAACAAAAGCTTTTATTGACAGTTAGAATGAGTTAATGCAGCAAGTCAATATTTGCAGTGTTGACCCTTCTTCTTCAGGACCTCTGCAATTCTCCCTGGCATGCTCTCAATCAACTTCTGGACCAAATCCTGACTGATAGCAGTCCATTCTTGCACAATCAATGCTTGCATTTTGTCACAATTTGTTGCTTTTTGTTTGTCACCCGTCTCTTGATGATTGACCACAAGTTCTCAATGGGATTAAGATCTGGGGAATTTCCAGGCCATGGACCCAAAATCTCTATGTTTTGTTCCCTGAGCCATTTAGTTATCACCTTTGCTTTACGGCAAGGTGCTCCATCATGCTGGAAAAGGCATTGTTGATCACCAAACTGCTCTTGGACGGTTGGGAGAAGTTGCTCTTGGAGGACATTCTGGTACCATTCTTTATTCATGGATGTGTTTTTAGGCAAGACTGTTAGAGAGCCGATTCCCCTTGGCTGAGAAGCAACCCCACACATGAATGGTTTCTGGATGCTTTACAGTTGGCATGAGACAAGACTGGTGGTATCGCTCACCTTGTCTTATCCAAACAAGCTGTTTTCCAGATGTTCCAAACATTCGGAAAGGGGATTCATCTGAGAAAATGACTTTACCCCATTCCTCAGCAGTCCACACCCTGTACCTTTGGCAGAATATCAGTCTGTCCCTGATGTTTTTTCTGGAGAGAAGTGGCTTCTTTGCTGTCCTCCTTGACACCAGGCCTTGCTCCATGAGTCTCCGCCTCACAGTGCGTGCAGATGCACTCACACCTGCCTGCTGCTATTCCTGAGCAAGCTCTGCACTGCTGGTAGTCCGATTCCGAAGCTGAAACACTTTTAAGAGACGGTCCTGGCGCTTGCTGGTCTTTCTTGGGCGACCTGGAGCCTTTTTGGAAACAATGGAACCTCTCTCCTTGAATTCATTGATGATGCGATAGATTGTTGACTGAGGTGCAATCTTTCTAGCTGCGATACTCTTCCCTGTTAGGCCAGTTTTGTGCAGTGCAATGATGACTGCACGTGTTTCTTTAGAGATAACCATGGTTAACAGAAGAGAAACAATGATGCCAAGCACCAGCCTCCTTTTAAAAGGTCCAGTGGTGTGATTCTTACTTAATCATGACAGATTGATCTCCAGCCCTGTCCTCATCAACACCCACACCTGTGTTAATTGAGCAATAACTGAAACGATGTTAGCTGGTCCTTTTAAGGCAGGCCTGCAAGGAAGTTGAAATGTGTTTTGGGGGAAAAAGTTCATTTTCTAGGCAACTATTGACTTTGCAATTAATTGCTGTTAAGCTGATCACTCTTTATAACATTCTGGAGTATATGCAAATTGCCATTATAAAACCTGATGCAGTAGACTTTGTAAAAATTAACATTTGTATCATTCTCAAAACTTTTGGCCATGACTGTAAGTCCCTCCCTTTGTCTAACCCCCTAGATGATGCAGTCCATATTAACTGCAACATCGAAAAGGTTAAATGGCCTAAGTTGGGTTTAGTCCTGATTCTGGCTATTGCTGCAGGAGCCTGGCTATATATTACAGCTAATTTGGGAACAGGGAGTGAAGAAGTTAAACAGGGTAGCAGAGCCACAGGGGTGTAACCAGAGGTCAATAGGCTCCATATTGTCCAGTGTTGGACTAGAGTTCGTTGTACTCCATCTATATAGATAAAGTGTACAACCACTTTTAATTGCAGGGTATGTCCAGGATATCTTTGACAACTAATAGGGGGTATGGGAAATAACGTACAAGAATTACACCCTCGGGGCGGTTATTGGCTGAATAATTCAGTCCCATTTAGGGTTGTTTGGAGACCCCAAACATTTATCAACCATTGGATCAGAGCCTGGGAACATCTAATACTTTGGTGGCCCCAGGTCAGGGATAATGCTTATAAAGATGGCAGACATCAAAAAGCTATCAGCTTATTTTTGTTCACAAGCGGAACAACACAAAAGCATCTGGCCAGTCTACCTTGGGCACCAGACCTCTTAGCAGCTGCCAATGCTTCAACAGGACTATACATGCTCATACATGCTTCTTCAATGGACTGAAGTCCCAAGTACTGTACTGTACATTCAATTCCTAATGGACTGAAGTCCCAAGTACTGTACTGTACATTCAATTCCTAATGGACTGAAGTCCCAAGTACTGTACTGTACATTCAATTCCTAATGGACTGAAGTCCCAAGTACTGTACATTCAATTCCTAATGGACTGAAGTCCCAAGTACTGTACTATACATTTGATGCCTAATGGACTGAAGTCCCAAGTACTGTACTATACATTTGATGCCTAATGGACTGAAGTCCCAAGTACTGTACTATACATTTGATGCCTAATGGATTGAAGTCCCAAGTACTGTACTGTACATTATTTTCACAAAAATTGGGGTAAATTGCAAAACATCCAGCTAATTACTCAGCCTCCCTGCAGTAATTGCTCTCTAAAGGGCTCTAACTCCCCAGCCTTGACAAAAAAAAATATGTAAAGACTAAGGGCGACATCTATAAATTTGCATACAGTATTTTCTGGCATATAATCAGGCAAAAAACTGCTGGCACACTGTTCCATAGATGGCATGACACATTTTACTGTGCCTAGAATACACCAAAGTTTAATGTGAAACTGCCATACAAAGTTTGGTGCATTACACTCTATGGGCCAAATGTTTGGCGCATAACACTTTCATTCATACTGCGTATTATATACTCTGCTTTATCTATTTGGAACTTGTGTGTTGGCGCAAAGTTAAAAAAAAATGGCGCAAGTGAATTCATAGATGGTGCCCTAAAAATCTACTATAATTCAGTAATAGAGATGATGCTGTGGCCAAGTCGTATACAATAAAATAACAACAAATATTGTAGATGAAGATAACTGTCAATTCATTCCTGTGTAGACCATTAAGGAACAGTAATGTTAAATGAAGACAGACAGTGACACCCAGAGGACAATGTTTTAGATGCAACCACTAGGAAAATGATTTATAAAGAAGACAGCGATTACATCTATTTATTTTATTAATTCATATAGCGTAGTTATATTTAACAGACGGTTATTATTCATACTGTTCCCTGCCACTATTGTGACTCACAGTCTTAATTCCAGATTAACCTATGTAAATGTTTTTGGCGGAAACCAGAGTATCCAAAGGAAACCCACAAAAACATAAGGAGAACATACAAATTCTTTGCAGATGTTGTTCTCAGTGTGATTTGAACCCAAGACCCCAGTGCTGCAAGACAAAAGTGCTAACCATTAAGCCACCATGCTTACAAGTGTTATGTGTACATGTCCTATATCAATTAAAACTTAAATAATAAACAACTAAACTTGCAGTGAGGATGAAGTGAGAATAGAAGCAACATCTCTATTTTAAGGCCTCTCATTTGGTTTTATTTTGATTGTCATAATTCAGCCCCCCCTATCACAGGGAATAAAACACACCACATCAGAAACCCGATGGACCCTCTTGCAGTCATTACAGTCCACATGGGTACCATTGGTTACTGTTGAAAATCGAACCCAGGTTCACCTCCGTAACAGTGGTTCCCATTGGAACCTCTGACGCAGACATGGGTATGTAAATAAATCTGTAAATATGCCAGACCAGCCTGGTTTGTTTAAGTTTGCCTAAAATTCGAAAAAGAAAAAAGCATGGACACATTCAATGTCTTTCGCCAAAAGCCCATAAATGCACTAACATAGTTGCCAATTTTGAATTCTCACCCCATTCTTATATTCTTTTTATAGAATGGAACTGAAACTGGACCCCATTTCAAGATGAGACTTTACTAGAGGGAGACATTACATTTGGATTTCATTTCCTTTATCACGGCACTTTTTTGGCTGCCCAGACGCATCTCTTAAACAAAGCTCCCTCTTCACTTACGGGTTAAGAAGGTCAGAAGTATGGAAGGTCTCACTGTCCTTCTGAATAGTAAGGCCGTGTTCACACGGCTTATTCCCGACGGATTTGTGAGCCGTATTGAGCTCACAAATCCGGCGTGAATAAGGGGCGGGACGGGGGCGGGGCCGGAGCGCAGCGGGGGCGCCGCTCCCGGCCCCGTAGACAATGCATTGTTTACGGCGCGTCCGCGCCGTAAATAGTGTGCATGTCACTTTCTCCCCCCGCGGCGGATTCGCCGAGCGGGAGGAGCGACGGAATCCACTGTTCTCTATGAGAGCAGTGGATTACCGTAATGACAGGGACGGATTGGCGCTGTACTGAAGCGCAAATCCGGCGCGGAGTACGGCGCCAATCCGTGCCCAAATAAGCCGTGTGAACGAGGCCTAAGGGTGAACTCTTTGAACCTGTATGGAAGCTCTGGAATGTGTTTTTAGTGAAGAAGATTGATAACGGAACGTGGATATTGTACGATCAATATAATATTTTTTCATTGAGGTGACTTGGTTTAAAATAAGACCTCCCCCTCCTCCTCTTTGCGTTTCCTGTCTTGTCTTTAATGTGCTCCTCTAAATCTTATTCTTTCTTGATGGTTTAAGTTGGCTGTAAATCTTTCTGCCATGTAGGATGGCTATTTCAGTGTAAGCCCTCCACTGGACTGTAGACTAGTGTCCTTCATCCAAGTTTGCGACCTGAACTAACAGGCTGGCACAGATCTTGTAATAATTAAATTGCGTCCCAACCATATCTACCTACTTGTTGTACCACAAGGAACTTACTGTTTTCACACTTACCATTGCTTAACAGATCAGTGCAGTTTACCCTTATAATGATTTATCATGCTTTTTAAATTGTGTATTGTGATATGAAACTTATTTCACTGTATATTTTAAATGTTCTTAATTACAGTGCAGTAAAAAAAACAGTTATAAATAAGAAAAAAAGGTTAACCGAGCCTTTCGACTTTCATTTGCATGCATCTTCTTAGAAAGTGGACATACAGTAACTGTAAACTGAGAAAGGAGTAGTTGGATCTCTACTCTGCCATTCACTCTCGTAGGCTATGGGCTACTTTAAGCCTGTGACCTACAAGAACTGGTACATTGATATTTTGATGTCATCATGTCCATCTGCACCCCACTGTCGACAAGCTACAGGTCTGTAGCTTGATCAATTTGCAGGGGTTGATTATTAATTGTATTACTTTAACTGTGGTGCTTACTTAGAGGACACTACTGCTATGAGGTGGCAATAGCACTAAACGGGTTATTTTACTGGACTGGTACTTACCTAAGGGGTGCAAATACTGTGTGTAGGATATTGAAAGGGTGTATTTACTAAGTGGTGCCACCATACACACTTTCATTAGCATTTTGCTCACTACAGTGCTGCAGTGTTGCTATCATGGGACTATAAGGTGTTCATTTATTTTTTGTCAACAATCTACACCACAAATATAATCCACTCCAATCCATATAGTTGCAAATCTGATGCCTCACTGGAGTGCCAGAGAAAGTCCATCCGGAGCCAAACACGGCAATAGAATAAGATAATAAAAAATCCAGTATTTAAGAGGCTTATAAAAAGTCAGAAATGTATTGTAGTCACATTAAAATATCCAGTACATACATGCTCAAGACAGTTAACACCTCTGAAGTACTAAATTTTTTATTATCTTATTCATTTATTTTTTACTTTCTAAGTATGTCAAGTAATGGATATGACAAAGTGAAGTTCCAAGATAAAATTACCATGCACTGGTTTTGTAGTGACAAAAAATTTCGTACAACTCCTAAAAGAACAACCAAAATTTACCCAAATAATACAGCCATGATCAATTAAAGGGAACCTGTCACATAGGTTGTGCCCCCCTTGCTGAGGGCAGCACAAGCTAGTGACAGACCTGCTGTTTCCAGCACGGTGTCCCTTATTCTGTAAGATGCAGCAGTTTTAGTGCATTTACCCGTCAAATCTTATTCATGAGCAGGTGTTAGCTCCACCCACCAAAGGCTAGCTCCACCCACTGACAGTTATTCACATGTTTCTACCTATTCAAAGTAATAGGTTTGTCAGTTGAGGTGGGCGGGGCTAGCCTCCGATTGGCCGGGTTTGAAAAAAACTGACACTCTGAAGGACTCTTCTGGCTGAAAACTGCAGATTTGAGCATTAAATACACGAAAACTACAGCATCTTACAGAATAAGGGACAGCGCTCGAAACAGCAGGTCTGACACTAGCTTGTTCTGTCCTCAGCAAGGGGGGCATAAACTATGTCACATGTTCTCTTTAAGTCATACAGATAGTAATATTACTGTACAGAGAAAATTCTGCCACTTTGAAGGTCCCTGATAATAAATGAAATCTTAATGACTCACGCTACACAAATAGCTTCATATGATTATGGACAAAAATGTTGAGATGACATGATTAAATTAGTACAACACAACACTCAAAAACAAAATAAAAAAGGCAAAAACAGAACACACTTGATCAACAATTACAGGGCCTTGTGAAAGTATTCCGACCCCCTTGAACTTTTTAACCTTTGCCAGATTCAGGCTTCAAACAAAAGACTATGCAAAATTTTACCTTTTTTGTGATGAATCAACAGGAAGTGGGACACAATTGTGAAGTGGAATGAAATGTATTGGATATTTTAAGCTTTTGTAAAAAAAAAAAAAAAAAAAGAAAAGTGGGGCATGCAAAAATATTAGACCCCTTAACTTTCATTGCAGTAAATTCACTCCAGAAGTTAAGTGAGGATATCTGAATGATCCATTGTTGTCCTAACTGACTTATGATGTTAAAAATAATCCACCTGTGTGTAATCAAGTTTCCGTATAAATGCACCTGCTCAGTGATAGTCTCAGGGTTCTGTGTAAAGCACAGAGAGCATCATGAAGACCAAGGAACACACCAGGCAGGTTCCGTGATACTGTTGTGGAGAAGTTTAAAGCCGGATTTGGATATAAAAAGATTTCCAAAACTTTAAACATCCCAAGGAGCACTGTGCAAGCGATCATATTGAAATGGAAGGAGCATCAGACCACTGCAAATCTACCAAGACCCGGACGTCCCTCTAAGCTTTCATCTCAAACCAGGAGAAGACTGATCAGAGATGCAGCCAAGAGGCCCATGATCACTCTGGATGAACTGCAGAGATCTACAGCTGAGGTGGAGAGTCTGTCTATAGGACAACAATCAGTCGTACACTGCACAAATCTGGCCTTTATGGAAGAGAGCAAAAAGAAAATCCATTTCTCAAATATATCCATAAAAAGTTAAAGTTTGCCACAAGCCACCTGGGAGACACCAAACATGTGGAAGAAGGTGCTCTGCTCACATGAAGCACTATTCTGTGCTTCTCCTCTTAGACCTGTCCTCTGCCTTTGACACTGTCGACCACTCCATCCTGCTACACATCCTCTCCTCCCTCGGCATCACGGACTTGGCCCTCTCCTGGATCTCCTTATGCCCTCTGAACGGACATTCAGTGTCTCTCATTCTTGCACCACCTCTCCTCCCCGCCCGCTCCCTGTTGGTGTCCCCCAGGGGTCAGTCCTGGGCCCACCTCTTCTCTATCTACACTCTTGGCCTGGGTCAGCTCATAGCCTCACATGGCTTTCACTACCACCTGTATTCGGACGACACCCAGCTTTATATCTCCGGTCCTGATATTAAACTCTCTTCTCTCTCCCGGATCCCAGAATGCCTATCGTCCATATCCTCCTTCTCTCCTCCCGTCTCTTAAAACTAAATGTGGATAAAACAGAATTCATCATCTTTCCACCGTCCCACTCCATCCCTCCACCTGATCTCTCTATCACTGCTAATGGCTACACCCTCTCATCAGCTCCACAAGTCCGCTGCTTTGGGATAACCTTTGACTCCTCTTTATCCTTCAAACCACACATCCAAACCCTTATCTCTGCCTGCCACCTCCACCTGAAAAATATTTTACGCATCCGCCCATTCCTCAACTCTGATACTACAAAAACGCTGGTCCACGTCCTCGTCATCTCCCGCCTCGACTACTGAAACATCCTTCTCTATGGCCTCCCATCCAGCACTCTCGCTCCTCTTCAAACCATCCTCAACTCTGCTGCCCATCTGATTCACCTCTCTCCCCGCTACTCCTCTGCCTCTCCCCTCTGTCAATCCCTTCACTGGCTTCCTATTGCCCAGCAAATCCAGTTCAAGCTACTAACCCTGACCTACAAGGCTCTTCATAACCATTCCCCTCCATACATATCTGCCTTAGTCTCCAGATATCTCCCCTCACGCAATCTCCGCTCCTCACAGGACCTTCTCCTCTGCTCCCCTCTTATCAGCTCCTCACTCTCCAAGACTTCACTCGTGCTTCACCCATTCTCTGGAACTCCTTAACCCAAAATATCAGACTCTCCCCAAATTTCACCAGTTTCAAAAGCAACCTGAAAACCCATCTCTTCAGGATAGCCTATAACCTACACTAACCCCACCGCCAGTATGCTGGCCCACAAACATGTCCACCCTTCTGTCTCTCCCCTTCTTCCTTGTAGATTGTAAGCCCTCACGGGCAGGGTCCTCTTTCCTCTCTGTATCAGTTACTAGTCATTTTTCGTCACCATTGTATTTGTTCAACATTTGTTATGTATGTAATTCCCCTTGAATGTACAGCATCCTGGAATTAATGGCGCTCTAAAATAAATAATAATAATAATGAAACCAAAATCGAACTTTTTGGCCACAATGGAAAACGATATGTTTGGCATAAAGGCAACACAGCTCATCACCCTGAACACACCATCCCCACTGTCAAACACAGTGGTGGCAGCATCATGGTTTGGGCTTTTCTTCAGCAGGGACAGGGAAGATGGTTAAAATTGATGGGAAGATGGATGGAGCCAAGTACAGGACCATTCTGGAAGAAAACCTGTTGGAGTCTGCAAAAGACCTGAGACTGGGACAGAGATTTATCTTCCAACAAGACAATGATCCCAAACATAAAGCAAAATCTACAATGGAAGGTTCACAAATAAACGTATCCAGGTGTTAGAATGGCCAAGTCACAGTCCAGACCTGAATCCAATCGAGAATCTGTGGAAAGAGCTGAAAACTGCTGTTCACAAACGCTCTCCATCCAACCTCACTGAGCTCGGACTGTGCGCCAAGGAAAAATGGGCAAGAATTTTAGTCTCTCGAGGTGCAAAACTGATAGAGACATACCCCTAGTGACTTGCAGCTGTAATCGCAGCAAAAGGTGGGGCTACAAAGTATTAACTTAAGGGGGCCAAATAATTTTGCATACCTCACTTTTCAGGTTTTTTTTTTACAAAAGTTTCAAATATCCAATAACTTTTATTCCACTTCACAATCGTCTCCCACTTCTTGTTGATTCTTCACAAAAAAATTAAAATTTTATATCTTTATGTTTGAAGCCTGAAATGTGGCAAAAGGTTGAAAAGTTCAAGGGGGCTGAATACTTTCGCAAGGCACTGTACTTCATTCTACGAGGAACGTATCAAGTAATGCATATTATGTTGTATAATGTTTACAGCCCTAACCAATCTTAAATTTATTTTCTCAACAAAGTATTTTCAAAACTTCAGAGATAACTTCAGTCGTCCACTGTGGTAATTGGAGGTGACTTCAATATGGCCTTCTCAGAGACTGTACCTGGAAATACATCTGAGCCTCAGGCACAGGTCAAGCTTTCTAAAAATTTTCATAAGCTTATAAGAAAATATGCTTTGTTTGACCTGTGGAAGATCGCACATCCTACAGAACATTCATATTTTTTGTTCTCCTCTCCTCATGGATCACACTCTCATATAGACTATTTTTTTGGCAATGTTCCTGCGCTGAGGCGGATGGTGGATGCTAATATAGTAATAATAACTAAGCTGGACCATGCCCCAGTGTCATTAATTCTAAAAAGTGACCATATGTGTATTTGCAATTGTCATTGGCAACTTAACGAAAGTCTCCTAAAAAATGCTCAAACCCGAAAGGTTGCGCCTTTAAAAATTTTTTACTATTTTTTCCCTTTAATGATGGGGGCTGTTGCCTCATCTTTGGTTCTCTGGGGCTCAAAAAAGGGGTGGGGTTTTAGGTAAGTTTTTTCTTGGGTTTCCGGATCAAAAAAAAAATTAACTTTAAGAAAGAGGACCTAGTCAGAATTAGGTTTGGAGGGTTTTATTACTGTAAAAACCGGTCTAGACTCTTCCCAAAAATATTGATATATGGGTTTTTAAAAATTTAAAGGGCTTTAGCCCTGGATAAAAGGAAAGCTTCTTCTCTTTTCTAAACAGAGATATTATGTGAGAGGGAATGAATCACATACCCTGTCAGCTAACCAATTGAGAAAGGGGAAGTCCATGAAAAACACCCCCTCTATAGCAATCTATGGGTAATTTTATAAAATAACCCCCTTTAGCATAGCAGAGAGGGAATATAAACTGGCCCAATTCCTTAATTTGTTCAATTTGCCAATGTTACCTCAAGCAGTTAGAAAACTTCTAAGTGCGATCACGTGGAAAAAGGTTTTGGAAGTCCTCAAGTTTTTTTTCCTAATGGTAACTTCTGACCCCAAAAGTTTTTCTTTCCTATACTACCAATCATTTGGCCCTCAGGTGATAATGCACCAATTGAAATTGTATAACGCTAACTACGGTTCCCCCTCCCTTGACCCAAAGAACTTTTAAAACACCCCACTCCTAACTGGGCGGATCCACGAAGTGAATTATAGCCCCCCTTGCGCTTGATGCAGTAGAAAATCTTCACCAAACTGTTAGCAAAAGGACCAAGTGGGTTTTGTTCTCAATGGACAAGGAGGGGGGCAACATGACGGGGGGTTTGACTTGATTGACGTCCTCAATTAAATGGACCAATGCGATCTTCTCTTAAGCTTAGATCCTGAAAAGGCATTTGACCGACTCAATTGTTTCCTTTAAATTTTTTTGGGGGTTTTTTTGGAAAATTTGGAAATTTAAAGGCCCTTTATGAATGCTTTGAAAAAGTTTATTTTGGTCCAATAATTGGCATGGTTTTTGTCACCACTGATAAAAATTTTTAATGGCATGCGTCAGGGATGCCCATTATCACCGTTGATTTTTGTCTTATGGGTGGAGCCCCTTGTGTCCCCTTCGCCCCGAGGATACTGAGGTACTGCAATCAGGGTACGAGACTATAAACTATCGCTATTTACGGGGAAGGGGTCTTTTGGGAAAACAACTGCCAGTTGCTTCCCAATCTTTTAAATCCCCCTTTTTGGGGAATTTTTTTCTACAAACATCCTGGAGCCCCCTGTGTATACTCAAGTCAAATTATCAGTATAATTGGAAGTCAGGCTCCATTAAACACTTGGAGGTCCACCTTACTTCCTTTTATTCTTCTCTATATGGGCACAATTTTCCAAAATTTTCAGGAAATTAGACATTATAAGTGGAAATCGTTGCCTTTGTCTCTATTAGGTAAAATAGCGGCAATCAAATTGAAATTATTGCCGAAACTTCTATACCTCTTCGAAACCCTGCCCATATTTGTGCCACAAAGTGATCTTAAAATGGTGCAGGCTTCCTTTTTTAGATTCATACGGGCATATAAAAGGCATTGGATAGCCAAAACGGTCTTATTGGCCAAAAGAGAAGGAGGGGGCCTATTTGTACCATATGTCACTAAGTATAACTAGGCGGCACTATTGCATAGAATCCCAGCATGGTCAAGCCTATTTGCGTATTCCAAATGGATGGAAGTGGAAAAGTTATGGATACAACCCACGCATCGTAATGTGTTACTTTGGACTACTTCACAGGTTCGGACAGATGCCTTTGTTGATTCCGATGAAGCTGACCAGGGAGGTGTGGAAGAAATGTGCTAATAAATTTACATTGTGTTCCAAAGCTTTGTCACACTCCTATATGGTCAAATGGGAGACATACTTAGATAGAACGATCCCTATGGACACCTAGAGAACTACTTGGAAACAGGTGGGATAAACTTTACAGTGCAATCTTTTTATAAGAAAACACAATATAAAGTACTAATGCTTTGGTACCATACACCTGCACTGTTGAATACGCTTAAAAGGGTTTTGCCACGATGTAATGTTGACGTGGGATCCTCTAAAATGGGTTTTTAATCACTTTTCTAAATATATTTGATCACAAAAATTGCAGTCTGAGAGAGCTACAGCCTTCCTTACATGCCCTTGGTTACTTCAAAGAGTCTATTAGATAGGGCCTAACAAGAGCTGGACGGGCTTGCTCAGAGAGAGCTTCTTATCTGATGAGACTGAGCTGCAGAAGTTTTTAAGGCACCGGGTAGCAATATGTTTTTTTTTTAATACATAAAAAACTAGTTGTAGTGTGATAGATACCGCTTTATCTGATTGACAGAAAACTGAAGGGAAAAACTTTCAAGCTGCTTTTGTAGAATAGGTGTTCTCTTTTGTATATAGAATCCACAAGTTAATAGTTTTTTTTATTTCAGTGTACATGTCACAAGATCCCTTAATGCAGCTCTGTGCTCTCCGCTGTGTGTGTCTCTCTCTCTTTCAGCTCCGTGATTTGTTTACATTACATTAGCATCTTAGCAGATAAGCATCAGTGCTGTCTGATGCTGTCTTGCTGACATGCTAATCCACTGTTGTACTGTTTATTATTTCACTTAAGTTTTGAGACACTCCCTTGGTTTCCCTCCCCTCCTCACTCCACTCCTCACTCCCCCTCCCTCTCTCCCCTGCAGCTTCATGACTCAGTGTGATTTGTTGACATTCTGCCTGGGCTGATAAGGAGAGGTAAGAATCTATCTCTCGGCAAATCCCCTTTAACCCAAAACATTGTAGATTCTTGCAGGCATTGTAACTTTGCAGGTGCACATGTGTTTCATATCTTCTGGTTGTGTCCTTACATCCAGCCCTTATAGACGGAGGTGAAGACTCTAATATTGGAAGTTACTGGGGTCTGGCAGCCTAATGATCCTACTTTTTTTTTTGCTAAATATCACACCAAAACCTGTTAATAACACAATAATTAAGTTGATTGTACATATTTTAACTGCGGCAAGGTGCTTGATATCTTGCTTCTGGAAATGACAAGCTCTTCCTACCTTACTAGATTTATACTGCCGTATTAAAGAGAATCTGTCACAGTTTATGCCCCCTTTGCTGAGGACAGCACAGCTAGTGACAGACATGCTGTTTCCAGCGCTTTGTCCCTTATTATGAGGTGCTGTAGTTTCAGAGTATTTAATGCTCAAATTTAGCAGAATGCAGACAGAAAAGAGTCCATCTTATTCATGAGCAGGTATTATCCTTGCCCACCCAAGGCTAGCCCCAATCACCTGGCAGTTTTTCACATTTCTACCTATTCAAAGTAATAGGTTAATCCGTTGTGAGGTGGGCAGGGCTAGTTTCAAATGGACGGGTCCTGAATTAAATGATCTGTTTTCATGAATAAGCTGGATTCTTTTTGGTAAAAAACTGAAGATTTGAAAAATAATGGGCGACGAAATTAAAGGGGCTTTACCCTTTTTTTGGCTATACTGCGCCCCCCGGGCCCTAAATCCCCCCTGTGGGGACGGGGGGAGGGGTGTTAGGCGCAGCTTTTCACCACGTTCAGTGCCCCTCGCATGATGGGGGGGGCAGGGGCGGGGTGTAGGGGTTCCGGGGCGGGACCGGACGCTCTAACTCCAAATTTGGGGGCCCAAATCGGGGGGCCAGTGCAGCGCTCGGCGTCCGACAGGCAGACCGGGGTTTATTTTGGTCTAAATGCTCCGGCGGCGGCGAAGTGAAGCAGGATCGGAACATGGAGGAAGCAGATAGAAGATCCGACAAAAAATCTCGGCCTCCCGCTCCGTGCAGCAGGAGTATTTAATCTGAAAAAAATCGCCTTTATAAAGGGGAAAAAAAAAATGTCAGAAAAGGGCTAACCTCAAAAATAAAAAATAAAAAAAAAAAAATCACTTTCAAAAAATTAGAACGGCGCAAATCAAGAAAACGGATATTGGAAATTGCCGGGGGGAAAACAGTAATCAAATTCTAAAAACTATTTTTCATTGGTGGCATAAAAAAGCCAATCGAAATAGGAGCGAATAAAAATTAAAACCTATGGAGAAGATTTTACCAATCAGAATCAAGACGGGGAGTTCAAAATACAGTAAAAATGCGAAAAAAACTGATTGGTTGAGCTGTGGGGGCTTGCAATCCCCGGCCCAAATTTGGATAGGAGCGACAAAAACCCCTTAAGCCTATGGAGAATTTTTGAACCAATCCAAAAACCAAGCGGGAAACAGTTCAAAATACAGTAAAAATGGCAGAATAGAGCTGTGATTGGGAGATTAATGCGACGGGGCTGGCTATCCCAGCCAATCAACGCAAGAGGCTACTTCTCACATTGTAGTCTATGAGAGATTGGCGCAAAATGCATCTCGGGTCTCAGCGCCGGTGCGCATGGAGTATGAATGTAAAACTCATTTTTATTAAGTGTAAAACTTATCAGACTAAAGTGCTGAAACCTTCTTTAAAATAGGAGAGCACTGGTAAATTCCCCTAACAACCCGTTGTCGCCGAGACACACGCGCTACTAAGGAATTGCAATATGAGAGAATTGCCGAAATACAGTAATTCAAATTTTACACTCTTCTCATTGTCGTCATAAACCAGCCAATCAGAATATGAGCACTCGACAGTGTCCTATTAAAACCTATACAAACTATGACCAATCAGAATAGGAGCGACAAAGACCCATTATAATAAGTCCTATGGAGAATTTTGACCAACAAAATCCAAGGCGGGGACAGTTCTAAATACGAGTAAAAATACTGAAAAGTGCTGATTGCTGATGCTAGCGGTGCTTGGCTACACCCACCATCAGAGCGCGAGCTACTTCTCCCATTGTAGCTATGAGAGAGGCGCGGCACTGAATCTATCTCGGCGCATCAGCGCCGTGGCGGCATGAATATTATAAAAACGATCAGTTTGATTAAGTGGGGTAGAAATCATTGATCACATAAAGAGCTAAAAACCTGGGTCGGAGGTTAAAGGGAAAATAAATCAGTTAAAAAACCCCCAGTAACAATGCGTCTTGGTCGCCAGAACCTGCGCTACATATGGAATGCAATAGAGAGGAATCGCCACGAAATACAGTAATTCAAATGTTTAAGCTCTTCTGATTGGTCGCATAACCAGCCATTCAGAATAGGAAGCGACTGTGGCCCATGTGATTAATCCTATGGAAGGAGAATTGACCAAGGAGCGATAATGAGGGTGGGGGAGGCGACAGGGACCAGTTAAACCATGAGAAAAATTTACCCAAACAATTTCCAAGGCGGGGACAGTTTTAAAAAACAGTAAAAAAACAGAAACGACGATTGGGTTTAGCTAGCGGGGGCCTTCCAGCTTACCCAAACAAGCGCGAGCTCTTTCCAAGATTCTAGGGGGAAAAGAAAATTTCCGAGCGAGCTCTGTGATTGGTAAGTTAAAAAGGCGCCTTATTTGGACCAAAGGAGAGCGAGGACGCCCCTTGGGGTTTTCTAAGCAATCTGAAATAAAACTTACAGCCAAATCAAAAATAAACACAGAAGTTTCCCATGTGTATATAAAATGAAAAAAATATGGGTAAATGGGGTAAACCCCTTCCCCCACATCCCCACACTGGCGGGGGGCGCGGACTTTTCCCCCCCTGTAGAGTGCACTAGCTCGGGGGGGGTTTAAACCAGCGCAGCGCCGCACGCGCCAAAAATCCCGCAAGCGCCTAACACACTTGGGGGACGCGGCGGACTTTACATATATGTAGAGCGCCCCCGGCCCCACATAAATCAGGCACAGATTTCGCCGGGAAAACACGGAAAAGCCCCCCGACCCGCGAGCTTCATACATGCGCCCTAAATGTTGGAAACACAGCACCTTTTCAAAAAAGGGGGGCAAGCCGGAAAAACGGTCTGCACACTTGTACTGCCCCAGAAGGGGCATAATCTATGTGACAGGTTCTCTTTAAAAGGTATTAGACAAATGAAATAACTCACAGCTTCATTAAATAATTAACATGCTCGTGAGTCCTATTCATTGGTTTGACAAAAAATCCTTTTTGGTGGCAAATTTAGGATTTGATATCTCTCAGGATTTTTTTCCCTTTTCCCAATGGGTGATTCTTCCTTCAGTGTCTTGTCTTGTGGTAATATAGTGTTTTGTTTTTTTTAAAGTTTTTTTTATGTTTATAATTATTTTAATAGCTAAGTAGTAAACACAATAACTATATATAAAATAGGTGGAGATATAATTTAACCCGGGTTTTTTTGTAGTTAAGCTGCTCATTTCACCCATTTTTTAATGTTTTTCCCTCGTTTCATAGGGTGAGTTAAATATTTTCTGAGATATACTAAGGTTTTCTTTAAACCCTTTAAATTACACTTCACAAATATATTGTTGTATATCTCTTTATTTGAAAATGATTTAAAAGAACCATTTTTCAAAAAAAGAACATAAGAATCAGCAAAATAAGGAAACGAGAGCAAAGAGGAGGAGATCAGGCCTCCACTGGTTTTATCCTAAAAGGGACGGATACCTGAAACAGGGGTGGCAAATAGGGAACCCCCCTTACAGTTGCCACCTCCCAGACTAAAGCCATAAAAGGGAAGGCCCCCAGTTCTTCAGTATTAAACCTCAACGCACTCTGCAGTTAGGGGCCCTCATTCCCAAAAGAGTCTGGGCTCCTACTGAAGTGCTAAAAATTCAACCAAAACATGCCTAGTTCTACTAATTCTAAGTTGATATTGTGCCCAAATACAACTACTGTATAGGGACTAAAGAATACTGTGATAAAATATTTGTTAATATTGTCATTCAGTTGCAAATGACGCCACCATCTATTGCACAGACTGACATGGTTGCATAGTACAGAGAGCAAAATATTATTAATATACATTACTTTAACCCCTTAAGCCGAACGCCTGAAAAGTACTTGATGACCAGCACATATTTTTAGTTTTTGCCTCCTTGCTTTTCAACAGTTGTAACTTTTTTATTTTTTCAATGACACAGTTGTATGAGGCCTCGTTTTATTTGGGACGAGTTGTACTTTTTGGGGGAAAAGTTTAACCCCTTAATGACCTTGGGCATATGAGTATGTCCCAGGGCCGCTAAGGGGCTTTGCAGGGGGATCGCGCCGCGACCCCCCCGCACAGCCGCTGGGTGTTAGCGGCACATCGCCGCTAACACCCGGCAGTAACAGCGCCGGCGGGTGCTCCGCCCGCTGGCGCTGTTTTACCCATCAGACACCGCGCCAAAGATGGCCGCGGCGTCTGAATGAACGCCGATCGCGCACCGATCGTTACAGTCATCGGCCTCAGCGCAGCTATGCTGCGCCGATCCGACGACCGGGCATGGTTGTGGGATGCCTTGTGAAGCTCCCGTCACTTACCCTGGCCGGTTTGCCCCACTTCCCTCCGCAGACAGGAAGTGTGGGAAACCGCCATCTTTGTACACCCTAATGCATTGCCTATCAATGCATTGGGTTGTATTACAATCGCGCCACCAGGGTCAAGTACCAAGGGCCCAAATTTTTACAGAAAAAAAAAAAAAAGTTTTAAAGTAAAAAAAAAAAAAAGTATTAAAAATAAAAATCACCCCCTTTCCCCATTTTAAAAAAAAATCATTAAAAATAAAAAATTTTACACATTTTTGGGTATCGCCCGTCCCAAAAAAAGCCGATCTAAAAAATATAAAAAATTTTTAAACCCGACACGACACCGTAGAAAAAAAAATTTCCCAAAAACCCCAAAATTGCTTTTTTTTGGTCATTTTACGTCACTGAAAAAAGGAAAAAAATGAAAAAAAAATTCCTCTTTCCCAAAAACTGCACGATAAAAAGTACACTTCAGCCCGCAAAAAATGCCCCCTCATAAACGTCCGAATGTTTAGTAAAAAAAAGTTTTGGCGCACAAAAGGCCCGTGGCCAAATTTCAAAAATAAAAATTTTTTGGAATTTTTAGTAAAAACAAAAGGGAAACCCTACATTTCTATTTCCGGGATGCAAACAACCTGAAATCAGATAACACATTATATTTACCGAAGTTTGAACGCCAAAAAGCAAAACCCGCAAACAGGCGAAAATACATTTTTTTTCAAAATTTCCCCCACTTGGAAATTTTTTGCGGTTTCCCATATTTTCTATAGTATAGTGAAAACACCTTTAAAATAATCTTTTTCCAAAAAAATAAACCCCTCATGGTCTATTGTGGAAAAAAAAAAATTTTTGGCTTTTAGAAGGGGGAGGGGGGGAAAAACGAAGTTCACCAAAAAAAAAAAAACCCGGTCTTTAATGTTTATAGGGGTTTCCACAAGAAAATTGACGTGGAACTGCAAATTAAATAATAAACATTTTTTACCATTCATCATTATTTTAAAAAATTTTGCACCGTTTTTGCTTTTGCTGCCCTTTAGGAGCCCGTTTTTCAGCTATCCCAGGGGGTACGACCAGGGCTGCCAGCTCCTTTCCCGGGTTTTACATCCCCAAAATAACCCCCTTCTCTCAGGCACTCCTGAGTGGTTTTAAACCCCGGGGGCTTCATTCTACTCCCGTCCCCTATACTCCTTATTAATATGAAACAGTGCAAAAAATTAAAAAAGGAAACCCCAATGAGCTATGTGTATTGAAAAAGAAAAAAAAAAACCTGGTTTGTTCCTGCAGCGTTTAAAACCCAGACCCCCGTGTCGGCAGGGAAAAAGCTTTTTCCTCTAGGGTACAGTGTAGTACCTTTACCTCGTAAATAAAAAACCTTTTTTTTGACTGGAGAGAGGAAAGGCCGGGATGTCATCCTGCTGGGTCACAGAATTAAATTTTAAACAAACACACACGCCCCTTCTGAGCACACAGAGCGAAGAGCTGGTTGCAGGGGCTAGAAATTAGATCGTGGTAAAAACCCATTATAAATTATTGCAAATTTTTTTTTTCAATTTTTAATTTTGCTTTTTTTTTTTTTTCACCATTTTACATTTCCACTTTTTAAAATTTTTAATTAATTCTACAGGTTATTACGGGCATGTGGGAAAATAAATGTGTAGGGTTGTTTTTGTGTGTATTGTATGAACAATTATTGTTTTATTAAATATTTATTTTTATTTTACTATTGATTTTATTTTTTTCTACACTTTTTGTGTTTTTTTAACTTTAAAAAAAAATAAAAATCCATGAAGGGATAAACTGTTTTACCAATTTTTTTTTTTTTACACTTTAGTGATTTATTAGTAATATTCACATACTGTATGCTAATACATTATCAACTGTGCCAGTTTGACACAGGCAGCAATCAGGGCAGCACACAGTCTGCCCTGATTGTTGGCTTATTACACAGACAGCCCTGGGGCTACCCTATTTCACCAGGGCTGACTGTGCACCCGTTGCCCTGGCTCTATCGGGTCACCGGAGTCCCGATTATCTGAGAGAGCAGAGGAAAGCCCTTTGATTATGCCTGAGTGTCACACCCAGGCAAATCAAAGGATAAGTGCCGGGGAGCAGAGGTTTCCCCCACTCCCTGGCACTTACAGAGGCTGCGCTGGGAACAGGGCTGTGAAGTACAGCTCTGTTCTCAGCGCTGCTGCGGCGTCGCAAACCCCAATGTCTGCAGCGACGCCAAAAGACGTCACTGCAGACTAATGACCTGAAATGCCCACTGCCAAAATACAGTGGGCGGAGGTTAAAGGGTTAAGTCCTTATTCTGTGGTTTGTCTTTCTTCGTCCCTGTGAATCCCCAGGAGCCCTTGATTTTCAATCGTTTCTCCAGCAAATCTGTATATCCATCTCCGGTGTCTGGTGCAGAGTATGTGTCACGATCCACCAAGCTTTGTGGAGCTGCGGTGCTGTAGCTAGTCAAGTGTTTTCTGTGCCTTCCAGCAGGGCAGCAGATAAACACTTGACTTCAGCAATCACAGCTGCTGTCTATCACCTGGGGGAACTATTTAGCCCTGCAGTTGTTACACTCAGTGCCTGAGTTTGTGTTTTGCATGGTGGACTTCCTGCATTATTTCTCTGGCCCTGTGTTGCTTCCTGGAGCTGACCTCTGTCTGTTGGCTGTATCCTGTTTGCTTGCCATCCGTTCCTGTATATTGCCTGCTGCTCACCCATTTGTTCTTGCCCCTCCCGTCCTTCATGGCCCAAAGGATTCACCCTCTTTTTAAGTCCTTGAAAGAAGTACAACGTATGTTGTTTTTGAGGTCAAGAAGATTCTGCATGCCAAATGCTCTAGAGGTAAACTCATCGATCGGATGGGTTTTGGTCCTGAAGAGAGTCTATGGGAACCAGCTTAGAATATCAATGCCCTTGAACTAATCCACAAGTTCTATCTCAACCTAGGTCTTGGGAGGAGAGGCTGCAAGGAAGGTACTGTCATGAGCCCGACATTGGCACATTTTATATCTCACCACCACTCCAGGAGACTTTTCTGCAGTCTTTTGGGCTGCTCTATCAGGCAGCCTGTACTTCTTTCTGTTCCTCTGCTGCCCTCTCCTGCACTCAGGCTGGTCCTTGTACATTTAAAGGGCCAGTGCATACCACAAATGTGTCTATTCTCCTATGGCAGTGTTTAGTGTTTGTCTAATCCTAGGTGTTGCTTCAGTGTTTACTTAACATATTGCATCTACTAGTTCTGACCTTTTTTCTGCTTCCTGCCTTAATCCTCTGTGACCTAGTGTTGCAAGAAGTCTGCCTGCACCAACCTATTGCCTTCTGACTATGTCTCTAGCCTGCCCCATACTCTCTATTCTGGTCAGACATGAGCCATTGAGGTGGAAGACTGCGTTGAGGGTAGTGCCTTGGGAGTTTCCTGCAGCAGAATCTAAAGCCCCATTCATGGAGTTTGAGGGTAAAGTCTAAGGGCATGTCCCCACTGCACGGTCTTTTGGCCGGTTTTTCAGGCGGTTTGCGGTTTTGCAGACCGCCTGAAAAACTGGCCGAAAATGAGCTCAATGGTGTTCTATGGTAAAACCCGTGCAGCAGTCCCCACAAAACATCTACAAACAAGCACAATCTTTTCCGTCCTGTTATTCGACGGAATCTTGCTTGTGAGTGTGAAGGGGAGGCTATGAGTCCTCTGCCGTGCTCCATAGGGCGGCTACCCACCAATACCTAGTAATGGCTAGTAAGTCCAGCACCTGCCAACTGTTTAAGAACGGGAAGAAACTACCACTTTTGTTGCTATTTAAGGATTTTATACCTATATATATGTTAGGCGCTTTATTGTAGCTTGTACTATATTCATATGAGTAAAACTCACATGTATATATTTAGCACTTGGTAATTCACAGCATTGATGATACCAAAATTGTATATCTTTTTTAAGATAAGGTTGTATACTTACCAAATGTGAATCCAAATTGTAAGTGGTAATGACTCATAATGACTAAGTTTTTAACTTTTGTTTCTAATTATTATATTATGTAATAATTATATAACTAAGGATTTTGTTATTGAGTCTTGTTATTTGCAGTGTGTTGGACTCACATGGGCCCATATATGGTTTGTAATCAAAAGACCCTTTGTTCATATGTTTTACACTTTTTAAATAACCTTACAGTTCTATTTAATATTTAACATAATGAACACAATACTACCAATACCAGTATTCATTACTGCCATACAATGCAAAATAATACCTGAGAAAATACGCCATCAAGTTATTTACTCTATTGAGTTTCTTTGTGAAAATCTTGGGTTTCCCAACTGGGCTCAAAACCCTCCAGTTGGTATTCGCCAAAAAACTGAACAACGTGTGAAAAATGCAGGTACTAAGGTAAAGAGGTAGTCCACTTCCAGCAAATCCCTTCCAGAGGGGCAAGAGGAAGAAGCAAGATGTGAACCTGCCCACAGATCCACTCTTCTTTAATCAGATTCCTGCACCCATTGTTACACCCAAGAGGCAAGGAGAAAGACAAGAATATCCAGGACTCCTTTCCTACTCTTCCAAAGATGTTTGTAAATGACAGTCTGTCACACTCGTCACATTTTGAAGCACAATATGAACAAATGCACTGTCCCGGTAATGGTTCGCAAATGGTGGGCAAAGGTTGTATGTCCTATGTAGTGCAACTGTCACGGATGTTCGGGTCATTGGCTAACAGAGTTATAGCTGTAGCAGTACACAAGTCCCAGGCCATGTACAGACTAGCACAACGTCAGGAAACACAGTGAAAGTAAACGTACTCAGCCAGTAATAGACTTTGGATGAACAGCAGAAGTATACATCATTGGTTTTAACTGCAAGGAACACAAGGGTTAACTGAGGAATAGAATACAGCAGTATCAGCAGCAGAGGTCAGGAGCCCAGGTGGACATGCATGAACTTGTAAGTCGAGTATCGAGGCAGGCTTACCGGAATACACTGAAATCACGGACAAAGAACACGACTCCAACACCAGTTCAACAACTGTTTGTTTTACTGAACTCTCCGGAACAAGATGGTGAACAGATCCCCCAAACACAGATGTTTAAATACGTATCTTGGACCCATGTGCTGGCACAGTCGCGCCGCCGGAACGTGTATGTCACGGACGGCGCCCGCAGCCCATGGGGGCAGCTGCGGGCTCCTCCCTCCTCGCACTGCTCGGGCCCCTGGCCCACCCGCCCCCCGTTTGTCCCGTCCGAGCCACTCTTTTTCCCAGTGCCTGGGGCCGAGTGCCGCCGCGGTCCGGTTGCCGGACCGTGGGCGCACTCGTCCTCCGGAGTCTAACTCACCCGTCCATGTTCCTGGATCCCTGCGCCCTTGTGTTGGCCGGTGTGCGCGTTCCCGCTCTCTAGGGTGCGCGCGCGCGTCGGCTCCTGCATATTTAAAGGGCAAGCGCACCGGTAATTGGTTGTGCCGGCCGCTGACCCTATTTAGGGGCTCCTCCTCCGGCAGCTCTCCGCCGGATCTTTAGTGCCTTCATAGCCTACTGAGAAAGCGTTTTCTGCCTCATCTGTCGTTCCTGTGTATCGTACTGCTTAGCTTCCGTCTCCCGTTCATGAACCTCTGCCGCCTGCCCTGACCTACCGCCTGACGACCCTGACTACATTCTGCCTGACTTTTTTGTACCACGTTTTTCCCCTTGGGCCCCCAAACCGCAAGCAAGCCCGCCGGGTGGAAAGCGACCTGATAGTTCCCAACCGAAAGCAATTACTTTCCCGTTTTTGGGGGGCCGGGTTTTTGGGGGGAAAACCCGGGTTCCCCTTCACTTGCGGTGGTCCAGCGGGACCCCACTACCTGGTGGGGTTACATGAAATTCTCGGGGTGCCTGATAACTTTACCTTGGGAAGGGGCCCAAACCCCCCCCCTTCCCTTTTTAAATACCTTTAATGAAAAAACCCCCGGGAACGATTGTGGTGGTGTCGTTCACGGGCGCACGCAGTAGACACAGAGCTTCCCCAACCGGGGGTGAAGCCCGGAGTCGAATCGGTGGGTTTATTTTGCGGGGAGTGGGAGTGGCATAAAAGGGGGCCGATTCCGACCCCCAAAAATGAAAAAAAAGTTGGTCCTGTTAGTTCGATGCAGGGGCAAAGGCAAGGGGAAATTTGGGGATCCCCCCAGGGGCTACTGCTCCCATATCTTCAGTTTTTTATCACATGGGGGAGGGGAAAATTGAGGGGACATGGACCCGGAAAGTGCTCCCCCGGGGGGAAAAAAATTCTGCCCCCATGGAAATCAGATTTCAGCAAAAGGGTTTTCAACCTGTTTTCAAAGAAGTAAAAGAGTTTAACCATTAATAAAAAACTGATGTGGCTGGGGAAATTTCCCTTTTTTTACCCTGACCATTTTTAGAGATTTTTCCCCCTTTTGTTTTCACCTTTTTGCCCCCAAGTTAGTGTAGAGGGGGGGCCGTTTCTTAGCGGGAAAAAAAGACCTCAGATGTGGGGTTTCTTGTTTGCGGGGGTTCGTGAAGGGGGACTTTTTCCCTAATAACAAATTCAGGGGACTCCAAAAATTGTTCCTGCAGTGTTTTGCAAAATTTAAAAATTTTTTTTTTGCCCTAAAGTCGAAACCATAAAATTAAATTTTCCCACTGACAAGAAAAAATGGTAACAATGTTTAAAGGGGTTTGATTTCGGTTTTCCCTTTACCCTCCCCATCCCCCTACAGTTTTTTCCATGAGGCTACTGAAATTTTTTAATATGCATTTTCATTTTTAACATTCTTATACATAAATTTGATTTGGGCAAGTATTTAGCATTGCTCAGTTTTCAGTTTTGCTCCGGAAAAAACAAAGTGGTTTTAAAAAAGGGTTTTCTCACTACAAGGATGACTTTTTATGTTAAAGCTCCTTTGGGAAAAAAAGTCACTTTGGAATATGTGTCCATTAACAGTGTCCTACCTATTTCCCAGATATCCCCTTTTATGTATAAACTGCATCAGCCCCCTCAGGTCCCCCTTAATTAAAAGGTTTCAGACCCCGTTTGGGTCTCTCCGAAGGTCGGGCCCAGCACTGGTTTGCTATTGGTACAGACCCCTTTCTTTTACTTGGGAGCCTAGTGCAAGCCAGTAAACATGCCCCCTAATTCAAAATGGGAAACCCAAAAAAACAGGACCTGAGGGAAAATGAATCAATGTAAATGAGACAACCCCTTTAAATTTTTATTTTTTTTGTTAGTAAATTTGGTAAAAACCCCTTTGGTTTTAAAAAATGCCTGAATCCTTTTGGGCTCTGAATCCCGATTTAAGAGGTCTTGGGCCAAAATCCCGTCCCCGGTCTCTTCTACCCTTTCCCAAAAGTTTGGGGCACCCCTTTACTACAGCTTTTTCCCTTAAAACCCACCCAAAAGTGTTTTAAAAATCACAACATTGTTAACCCTTTTGCTTTTTTTAATTTTCTGTTTTCTTCCCCAAAAAGGGTTGATTATTGTAACATAAGGTGTTTAAACAGCCCGAAGGGGCCATTTTTTTCTACGTAAAGTTTTTCATTTAAAAAAGCCTGTGTTGAGGGAGTCGGGGTCGGGGGGGTTTGGGGGAAAAATTTAGGAGTCGGGGGGCGGGTTGCCGACTCCCCAGCCCTGCTTAAAACTTTCCGAATTTACCCGCTTCCCTCCCCAAATTTCCCCCTTATACAAGCTGTCCGCAGGCGGGCCGGGGTTTCGTTGAAGTGGTGGCGATAACAAAAACCTTTTTCCCAAGAGTCCAGCATAGGAGGGCGTTAACTTTTTGGAAAAACCCCCCTTTTGGGCTTTAACCAACCTTTTAACTAACTAACCAATCACAGGGGATTTTCACAGTCCTGAGCTGGGTTTGGATGCATGGGGATTTCCCCCCCCCGAGGGACTTTAAGAAAGGCCGGCGGGTTCCTGTCCTTAGGGCGGATCCTTTTGGATAAAGCGGGGGTCCGGCTGCAGACGTTCCTTTTTTATCTCCCATTTTTGCAGATTTTCCCTTTTTTCCTGGGGTTCTCTCAGGGAAACAACGCCGGGGTGGGCCCAAACAGGCCCCTATGTCTCTAGAACAAAATTTTCAGTTCCCCAAATTTTTGGCCCGGGTTAAAGGAAAGCGGGGCGTTTCTTGCTTTTTTGTTTTCCCGTCTCTCAAGGGGGGTTTTCTCCTGATCTAAAAAAGGTTGCAGTGTGTGGGGTGAAATTTTTAGCATACTTTTAAAAAACTTTGAGATTTTCGGTTCCCCATAATTTGTTTAAAAGATGTTTAAACTGCCCCCCGACTTTCAACGTGATCTCAAATAGGGCCAATCCCACACTATTCTTTTACCTTCAATAGAAACCTCCAGGCTTCTCACTGGGTTTAACTGACCTCCTTTATCCCCGAAAAGAAAAAAATAAAAAAAAAAAACCCAACCTCCTTTTGCCCCCTTTTTCCCCCCTTTTACAGCTTGTAAGAGGGGGGCAGGGGCAGAAAATTTTAAAAAAGGAGGGGGCCCTTTTTCCCCCCCATATAGGTTTAAAATTCAATATTTCAAACCCAAAAATAACGTATGGTTCTGACAAAAAACACTTCTGAAAAAACATATGCGAACCTGGGTTTTCCACGGGGGGGGCTGCGGCAAACAATATATATTTTAATAATATATAATAATAATATATATAAATTTATATATATATATATTTTATATACATGTACACACCACACCAAAGCCCGCGGCACACACGCCAAAAAAAAGGGGAATACATTCTGGGAAAACCCCAAAAAAGCATTTATGCTACTATCATACTTGAAAAAAAATTTGAGATTCTCGGGGTTTTACATAATTTGATTTAAAAGATTTTAAACTGCCCAAAGACTTTCAAAGGGGATCTCAAATTGGGCAGTTTCCCACGTATTCTTTTACCTCTCAAAAGAGCCTTCCCAGGTTCTTTACGGGTCCAAAAGACCTCCTTTTTCCAGAGAGAAAAAAAAAAAAATAAAAAAAAACCCCAAACTTTCACCTTTTTATGACCCGCTTGTTTTTAGGGGGGAGGTGCAGGGAAAATCAAAATGGAGGGGGCCCTTTTTTCCCCCTTTTGGTTTTTTAAAACCCAATTTTACACCAAATATAACGTATGGTTCTGCAAAAAAAAACACTTCTGGAAAAAAAATGGGGAACGTGGGGGTTTCCACGAGGCAGGGCTGCGGGGGCCCCATTTTTATTTTAATTTTCATTTACCAAAGTTTCACCACTACCGCGGCATACTACGCAAAATGGGCAATGCATTAGTGGAAATCCCAAAAAGAAGCAAATTTTAAAGCTACTCATACTTTAAAAAATTTTGAGATTTTCGGTTCCCCTAATTTGATCAAAAGATGTTTAAAGCCCGCCCCAAACTTTCCCAAAGTGATCTCAAAAGGGGGATTTCCACACTATTCTTTTTCCCTCAATAAGCCCCCAGGCTTCTCAAATGGGGGAACTGACCTCCTTTATCCAAAAGAGAAAAAAAATAAATTTAAAAAAAACCCAACCTTTCAAGCCCGCACCTCTTATGACAGCTTGTAAGAGTGGGCAGATGCAAAAAAAACAAAAAGG